>APFE030328810.1:45227-56198 GCA_000404065.3 Pinus taeda
CTACTGATGTTGCACTTTTGTACTCTTAGTTGATGTTGGATTGAGAAGAGATAAATCGCTATCACTTGAAGCTCATGAGTAGAACTAGTTATAAATGGTACTTCTATCTCTTAACTGTTTCTATCTCCTGTGTTAGAGTGATATTTAAAGCTTAGTTGTTTATATGTTAACTCTTGAATGCCTGAGTTATCATTTGGCACTTTTGTACGGTGATAGCTATTTATTTATCCTTGATATATGAACAGCTTATTATGCGATATATTTTTCACAACTGTTTCGTTTAACTTTTTATGCGAAGTAATTCATCTATATTGAATTCTTTTCTTATAACAGTTGAATGATCTTTATTACTAATTGTTATTTGAAATCATTTTAGATCGCATAACAGAAGAATCATACCCCGGGTTAGTATAGATTTAGATGTTGTTGGTTTTTTAGAATACAATTACATGTCATTAGATTAGAATTAGAAGTAGATCATCTCAATTAGAATCCTTTAAAGCCAGGAACATCAATCAATCTTACACACGCACACAAACTAGGAAACTGGTCCCATTATCCCCAGTCGGACCCACTATACCAAACGGAAAAGGAGCTGCCAACCAAGGTCCAGACTGGGTGGGTATCCCCCTTGTTGTATATCCAATTTTTGGGGCTTCAATATATTTGGCGCTAGAAGGAGGGCCTGTAACTATGAATGGCAAGCAAGTCCAAATCGAAATACCATTCTGAGAGTAAATCGCCCTCACCATCTCCCCCAACTTATCCACTTCATTTAGAATCTTTAAATCCACAGTGAGAAGTCGTAGGATCAACAATCGTTGCTATAAACCCTAACATTTCAGAACAATCTATTTTTGAATGTCCTAAAGTTGAATTTCTGATTCACAAACTTCAGTGATTTTCTATATCTCCTCAAAGGTCTGATAAATCTCAAGGCAATGTGACTTCGCAATATAACCCTGCTCATCCCTTAACTAGATTAAAAAGCGAAAAGTTTGGTGTTCAACCAACCAAATTACCTCTACCCACAAGGAAGAGAGCAAGGAAATCACCTAAAGGGTTTGATAGCAAGACTCTTTCACCATCATCATCCATTTCAATATCTTCACCGCGGGGTCAACCATCCACTCCACCACTTCAGACCATTGTCCACCAGCCTACCGGTACTTCTACATCTGCTTCCCAAACATCTGGAATCGTAATACCCTCTGTTCCTCAACCTCAAGGATCACCTTCTACACTTCCTTCTGTTAGTAGATCAGCGATGGCTCAATCTCCATGGAATAACCCAGGGGTAGTCTTAATGCCTGCACCCTTGAGTCAGTTATCAGCCCATCCTGAGAAATGGCTGCCTAAATTAAATCCTGAAGAAGGCATGCTAGCGGAAAAGCATATCAATAACTTTATGCTATCCATAAATCTTAATGGAGTTACTAATGAAGATGTTGTCATTCGACTTTTTCCTTATACCCTTCAAGGAACAGCTGAATCATGGTATTTTTCATTACCATCTGGATCTATCACTAGTTGGGACATCTTCGAAGAGCAATTCCTCATTAAGTTTGGTGATGATAGGTCTACTGCAATGTTGATTAGTGACCTGTCAAACCTCAGGGCCCAATCAAAAGAACCTATCAAAGACTTCAATTCTCATTTCAATAAACTATTAAATAAAATTCCTATTGCTTCCAAGCCCAGCGAAGAAGTGCGAAGTGAATGGTACATTATTGCTTTACCATCAAATATAGCAATCTTCATGGCTAGGGCTAATAAGACAACTTTGGCTGAAAACATGAAAGAAGCAATAGCTGTAGAGAAATGGATTATAGCTCTTGAAAAGAAGACCATGATCGAAGAACTGAAGTCTAAGAAGGTAACATTCAAAGAACATCCCAAGAAAAAGCAATCGAAAGATCCTTTTGATTTAGAAGGATTACAAAAAGTTTTGAAGACCATGTCTAACGAGATGGTCGACATTAAGAAACAAGTGGCAGAAACTTCTTCAAAGAAGCCATATAGAGCTTTTAAAAGAAATCCCTTGAATGATTCAAAGCCCCCCGCCACTATTACAAATGCTGAATCTGAAGACGAAGAAGAGGAGATCGCTACTCAAGAGCAAACTGATGAAGAAGAAGTTGTAGAGTTACAAGGAATGTGGAATTTCATCGTCCCACAAGAAGAGGATCAAGAAGCATTCCCGGTTAGTACACGAAGTAGAAATCAGCTTGATCCCCCCCAAACTACCCCTAAGCCAAAGAGCACAAGCTTGGCAATGAAGGATAAAGTCGCACCCAAGAAGACAACATCTAAAGCGACTCAAACCAGCCCAGTCCAAACAAATTCCTCTACTCCATCTAAAATGTTGATCGTTTTAGATGAAATGGAGTACAATATTATAGAAGATATGAAGAAGACTCGGGCCAAAATCACTCTTTACGAATTGAGAAAGTTAAAACACCAGCAAAAGATACTTTGAAAGAATTACATGCTGTGCCAGTTGCACCTTTGCCTGCCACTGTAATTTCTCAGGCTTCTCATGAAATGGGAAGACCTCCAACTAATGCGATTAACAAGATTGATCTAAATGACATTGCATTGATTGGAGGAAGATCGAGATCTCATGCTCCCCCCTTCCTTCTTACCTATGAAATTTTTAATAAAAATGTGCATAATTGTTTAGTGGAATCTGGAGCTTCATCGAATATTTTACCAAAATCAATATGTACAAAATTCAACGTTCAATCACAGAAGTCTATTGTGCACATAGTCCAGCTAGGTTGATTGTGGGTCGAAGTGATTGGAGACTTAAATCAAGTTACCATAAGGCTGTCATCCAACCCAAAGGTATGTCAAGTTATCCACATTTTAGTTGCTGATATTCCAGAATTTTATGGCTTAATTCTTAGCAGAGATTGGTTAGAAAAGCTTCATGGATATTTCGCAACTAACTGGTCGCACATGTGGCTCCCGTACAATGGTAAACCCATTCAAATAAAAGTTGAATGAGAAATACATCAGAAATACATAGTAATGGAGCTAGACGGAGAAAATGAACCAGCAGCATATAATAATAGAATTATTGGCAATTACTCACTAGATTCTTTCCTAGGGAATTTCAATCCTCATACGTCACCTTATTTAAAACATTATGTTTTGTCCCAAGTCGAAAACTTTTCTCAAACAGATAGTTCTAGATGTATCAATTTTTTAGATAAACCTGTAAATAACTCTTCGTTTTGGAAATTATTTTTTGATGGTTCTAAATCTAACAAAGGAACAGGAGCAGGATGCATGCTAGTTAGTCCAGAAGAAGATAAAAATATGTTAACTTGTAGGAACGAATTTGATTGCACCAACAATACCACTCAGTATGAAGCTTTAGTACAAGGGTTGTACAAAGCAATCGGATTAAATGTCAAATACCTTCAAGTTTTCGGAGATTCAGAAATTTTAGTCAGATAGGTACGTAATACTATACATTTTTTATCAGGTCATTTAAAACATTATCAATCTCTAGTTCAAGATCTAGTTGAACACTTTATAGCATTTAATATTTCATCAATTCCTAGAATCCAAAATGCAAGTGCAAACCTCCTAGCTAACGTAGCTTCCAAACTTATCCCTTCAGAAAATTTTAGTCCTGATAGATTTTCAATAGAATTAATCTTTCGACCTTCTATTCCTGACAACATCACAAATTGGAGAATTTTTAACGACGATCCTAACATCGTGAGTTTTCTCACATCTGAAGGATCCTATACCAATCAATAATTGACAAAGACCAACATGATCGACAATTTCAACAGGATAGCGCTAACAACACTATACCTAAGTCGGTAGTCAAATTAGAAGACCTTTATGATTTGAAAGATCGGTTTAAAAGATCTGCTAATTCAAAACTCCAAAGTTCAACTTTGAACTATGAATTAGTAAATCTGGGAACTGATACCAAACCCCAAAACATCAATCTAGGCCTTGGCCTAACTCCGGAAGAAAAATTAGCATATATCTATCTTTTGAGACAATACAGAAATATTTTTTCTTGGAACTATGATGAACTTAAAACATACGACACTTCTATCATCCAACATACTATTCCAATGATGGAAAATGCAAAACTAGTCCAACAAAAGTTGAGAAAAATCCATCCCAATTTAGAAAATCAGATTAAATCCGAACTCAACAAGTTATTGAAAGCCAAATTAATCTTTCTCATTCGTCATTCCAAATGGATCTCCAACATGGTCCCTGTTAGAAAGAAAAACGAAGATATTAGAATGTGTATTGACTTTCAAAACCTTAATAAAGCCTGCCAAAAGGATAATTTTCCTTTGCCTCCTATGGAACAAAATTTGCAGGTAGTGGTTGGGTCAGAATTAATGTCCTTTTTGGATGGATTCTTAGGATATAATCAAGTGTTGGTACATCCTGATGACCAATTAAAAAGCACATTCACAACCAAATGGGGCACCTACGCATACCAAAAAATGCCATTTGGCCTGATTAATGTTGGTGCCACTTTTCAAAGAGCCATGGACATTGCATTCAAAGGTTTAGTTAATAAGTCTGTGGTAATCTATTTGGATGATATAACTGTCTGTTCCAAGAAACAAAGCAACCATCTAAGAGATTTAAAACAAATCTTCCAACGTTGTCTTAGGTATGGAATTTCACTCAACCCTAAAAAGTCTTTTTCCGCATTAAGTGAAGGAAAACTTCTAGGATTCATAGTGTCAAAAACTAGAATTCACATTGACCCTGACAAAATCAAAGAGATTTATGAAATTTCCCTACCTCACAATAGAAAATCCATGCAATCTTTCCTTGGCTAGATAAACTTTGTAAAGAGATTCGTGCCAGGTTTTTCAAGAATTGTATCTCCTTTACAAACTATGATAAAAAAGAACTCAAACTTCAACTGGGGGCAAGACGAATATGAGGCATTTAATCTAATCAAACAAGCAATTGTGAATGCTCCATCTTTAGCGACTCCAAATTTTTCAGAGCCTTTTATTTTATATACATTTTCCTTTGACAGATCATACGCAACGATTCTTACCCAAGAGAATGAAGATAAGGGAGAAGCCCCAATTGCTTTTTTTAGTTCAAACTTACAAGGGGCTAAATTAAATTATTCAGATGTGGAGAAACAGGCTTATGCTATTTTCAAAGAAATCAAATATTTCAGACCCTTCCTACTCAAAACTCATACAAAAATCATTTTACTGTTTTCAGCAATAAGAAATCTTTTAGTACAAAAAGAGGTGGGTGAGAAAAGAGCCAATTGGGTCACTACCTTACAGGAATATGATGTAGAAATCAAAACAGCAGGTATTGTAAAAGGTCAATGCTTTTGCAAAATGCTGGCCGGAGCATCGCTGATATCTGAAATTCCATCTGCAGACATACAAGTGTACAAGGTAAGCCTAAACGATAATGAGTCATGATATGCCGATATCATTTATTATCTGAAGAATGGGTATGCTCTTTCACACCTCGATCATACTAAGAAAAGAGCTCTAAGATTGAAATCCAAACAATATCAACTCTTTAATGATGTTCTTTTTAGGATAAATTATGATTATGTTCTACTTAGATGTCTTGAAGAATCTGAAGCTAAAAAAGTTTTGCAGGAACTCCATGACGGGCCAGCAGGCGGACACTATGTTGGAGATGCTACTGCACATAAAATCTTACGTGCAGGCTATTACTGGCCCACATTATTCAAAGACTTGCACAATTACGTAAGGAAATGTCAAGTCTACCAAACAGCCACTGGAAGACAAAAGAAACAATCTTTACCACTACAGCTGATCAACATTGAGCGACCTTTCGATCAGTGAGGATTGGACATAATAGGTGAGATCGTTCCTCACTCTTCTAAGCAGCATATATACATCCTTACAGCAACAGATTACTTTACTAAATGGGTAGAAGCAGTTCCACTCAAGACAGTTATTGCTAAACATATCATTGAATTTATAGATCAATTCATAATCACTAGGTTTGGATTGCCTTCCACTTTAATGTTTGATAACGCATCATAATTTTATGGAAATGCAATGACTGAATTTGCACTTAAGAGAGGTTTTAAACTTAAATATTCTGGCAATTATTATCCACAAGGGAACGGGTTAGCTGAATCTACCAATAAAAACCTAATTAGGATTATCAAACGAACAGTTGACCAAAATCATAAAAATTGGCATAAATATTTAATATATGCTTTATGGGCAGATCGAATAACACAAAAAGCTTCAATTGGCACTTCTCCATTCAATTTAGTTTATGGAAATGAAGCGGTTCTCCCAATTCATTTAGCAATTCCCTCTCTATCTTTAGTTCAATATATTGATGAAGTACTAACTTCCTCCTTACAACTAAGGCAAATGGAAATAATCAAGTTAGAAGAAAAAAGACAGCAAGCCAAAAGAACTCACGCTCATCATCAAGCATTAGTAAAATCCTCTTTTGATTCAAATATAATAACCAGAAAATATTTTCAGGTGGGAGATCTAGTTTTAAAATGGGACAAGGCTCATGAAGAAAAAGGAAAACATACTAAATTTCAACAAATGTGGCTTGGTCCTTTTCAGATTGTAGAAATCATAGGTCTGTCCACTTTTATGTTGTAGGATTTAACAGGGAAAAGGGATTCCTTACCTGTTAATGGCCAGATCCTTAAGAAATATTTTCCTTGGAAGACTATTCTTCTGTTTTGTAAACTAGTTTTTTAATTTTTATTTATTTATTTTTAATAAAACCAGTTGTGAATGGTTACATTAGGAATTTACCAAAAGGATACCAATTCTCTTTCAGATTTTGATTTTTCGCTTGTATAAATAGTAAATCTTTTGGAAAATTGATCTTTATTATTGGAAGATACAGTTAAAGACTCTAGCCTAGATATGACACTAGTTTCAACTTCATAAAATTTGATGAAAACAACCTTTAGTGAGAAATTGTTTTATATCAGTGCAATGAAAGGTATCAATAAAAAAATAAAGATTCTCTATAGAACAACTCCTTCCAAAAACTCTACTATTGTCATCCAGACCTATCTTAAGGAAACAATGACTTCCTCCCTACTAAGGAAATCACAAATTTCCGAGGAATAATTCAAGGATACACTTTATCTTAAAGAGTAAGAGGTCTCATCACGAGCCGGCTTATCATAATCACAGATATTATAACTTGCTGACTTTGCCAAAACTGCATATCACAACAAGGCAATGACTTAAGATTGCTCCAATCAAAAGGCAAGGGGTCTCATCAGGAGCCATCTTGTTCAGTAAGTTATAAATTAAGTGAATGACTCTGTCATAAATTGGCCATCAAACCAAGACATTGTTCTTTAAGAATAAAAGAAAATCTAATGAAATAAGTGTTGATGTGGATTCTTCTTTGAGAATTGTAGGTTTTTTTACGTAAGATTCAGGATCATTGCTGGGTAACAGGTAACCCTGTCGAGGCTATGAACACCTACTGGCAGCAGAGGCTCTACCTACGACAAATGAGCATATTTAAAACTGATTTACAGAGAAGTCTTTGTTTTATCTTTATAAAACCAAGTAATGACTGATGTAAATACAAGAACTCGCTTGAGGAAGCAAATAATCAGAGTTTAAAATAGTTGAAACAAAATATCATTAACTGGTTAAAGCATAATGTACTTCATCTTTCTATAATAAAGTTTAATTTTCTGGAAAATTTTCTGTTTTGGAAGTATAGAAAATTCAAAAGAACGACAGAGATAACAGGTTCTTCCAAGTGAATCGCCAGTTGTTGTGGCCACCAACAACCCCCCTTTTTATTTAATGTTATGACTAATACTAAATAAGTGGGGACCCTTAGCTAAAAATTCAAAAAAATCAATTAGTGGTTGTATTTCCTTTTCAATAAAACTTACCATCATAAACTTAGGAAAAGACCTTTGCAAAATCTAAAAAACTTAAGTTTTGTGATGAGGGAAGACAAAATTACTCCTTAAAAGATATCGCATCGCATAAAAGATAACAACATGTCTACTTACAATCTAAACTCTAAAATCATGAGAATGCGATGCGAAATTGCATAAGGAAAAACATATATCACATCGCAAGTCTTAGAAGCACACTTATAATAAAAAACCACAGAAAACACCGATACTCGATAGTGCATATCGTAAAATCGTGCCTCGCAAGAAACTGCTTAACACAAAACATGCATATATTATGATTCTGCGATATTGCGATTATGCAATTTGGGACCATGCGATACTACGAAATTGTGATAATTCCACAAAACGATCTTACAATAGGACAACAGAAAGATCTTACGATTATGCGATGCAACGATCTACGATATTGCAAAGCAAATCGTAAAATCATCCCATCGCAAATTTTTCTGGTTCATTATTCAAGAAAAAGTGTTTCCATTAAACGAGTCTGCTTATGTGCTTTAATGCTCATTAATGAAGTAGTTTCCAGTTGTTAATGAAATATAGTTTTGAGTTTATCGAAGAGCCAGTTCACGTAAGGTGGCATATTTTTACATGTCTTCGGCAGTCAAAGCATTCCCGTCGTTATTTATTATCATTACTCTCACCTCACTGTAAACTGTAGGAACGAAGGACAAAAGGTTATACAAAGTAGTATACAGGAAACTACAGTGAAGATAGGCGAGGATCTAATGTCTGAAGATAAAGAAATGGCACCCTTATACACAGACACCGCATGCAATAGAAACACGGGTATTTTCACCTGGGAAGGCATACATAATCTACTTGAGGAAATAAATCCTAAGGTAATGGGATTTATAGTTACTGCAGACTCATAAGAGTTTTCTAAAACCTCAGTTGCAGATTTAGCTTGTTCAGTTCAGCGCCGAGTAGCAGCAAGACCCAATCTGCCAAAAGAAAGCACGCAAGAGGCAGAAAATGCATCAAGGAATCCCAGATCAAGAAATAGAGGCAGTTTCCAATGCGCGATTAGCGCTTAGCGCTAATCGCGCATCGTCAGGAAAAATTTCTTGAAGAGCCATAGCAGCTATAATTAGACTGAAGATAGAGGGCTTAAGAAAAGGCAGATTGACTAAGTTAAATTTAGTTTTTTTACTGGGTTTACACAGTAGAACCACATAGTAGGTGCATGACTCTCAAACAAGCATCATAAATTCTGCCAAAAAGATGGTGCCAGCCCTAGCAGTTTCCTTTTTCACAGGACAACTAAAGGCCAAAGTCGGCCAACCAACTTCGCTCAAGCAAATGCTGAATGCTTGTGATATAAAGGAGAAAATATAGAAATACTTAGCTTTAGATTTAATTTTAGAAATAGTTTATTTTATTTTGCCTAGAAAAAGGACGGTCATTTAAACCGTATCCTTAATTTTGGAAATAAGTTATTTTTAGACGTAGTTAGTAGTATTTAAACCCTTCTCATGCGTTTAGAGAAGGGTCCAGAAATTTATCAAAAACTTGTCCTCAAAGCATGCACTTTTGCACCCTCCGAGGAGGTTTTGGTGAATGAATGGAATAGGATTTATTGATTTTTGCATCTGATATCTGCTACTGATGTTGCACTTCTGTACTCTTAGTTGATGTTGGATTGAGAAGAGATAAATCGCTATCGCTTGAAGCTCATGAGTAGAACTAGTTATAAATGGTACTTCTATCTCTTAATTGTTTCTATCTCCTATGTTAGAGTGATATTTGAAGCTTAGTTGTTTATATGTTAACGCTTGAATGTCTGAGTTATCATTTGGCACTTTTGTACAGTGATAGGTATTTATTTATGCTTGATATATGAACAGCTTATTATGCGATATGTTTTTCACAACTGGTCCATTTAACTTTTTATGCGAAGTAGTTCATCTATATTGAATTCTTTTCTTATAAGAGTTGAATGATCTTTATTACAATTGTTATTTGAAATCATTTTAGATCGCATAACAGAAGAATCATACCCCGGGTTATTATAGATTTAGCTGTTGTTTCTTTTTTAGAATATAATTACATGTCATTAGATTAGAATTAGAAGTAGATCATCTCAATTAGAATCTTTTAAAGCCAAGAACATCAATCAATCTTACACACACACACAAATTGGGAAACTGGTCCCATTATCCCCAGTCGGACCCACTATACCAAATGGAAAAGGAGCTGCCAACCAAGGTCTGGACTGGGTGGGTATCCCCCTTGTTGTATACCTGATTTTTGGGTCTTCAATAGTTTCATAACAAAATTCCTACTATAATCCAGCACCACTAAGCATGCTTCTTTCCTTTTCCATCAACATCATGTTCAACCTTTATGCAATTACATTTTTCTAAGGTGTGTATGGAGTATCGTTCTATCATTTATACAACACTTCTTAAAAAAATCTTTGACCTCCTTCTTGAAAAACTCTCCACCATTATCTATCATCAACACCATAATCTTATTCTCTGTATGATTTTCCACCAAAACCTTGAATTCTTTAAATATGTCAAATAATTTAGATTTCTTCCTGAGGAAATATCCATGTATTCCTTGAGAATTCATCTATAAATGAGACACAGTACACATATTCACCTAGTTATGGAACCAACACTGTTCACAATAATACTGAGAGGGGGGGGTGAATCAGTATTATCTTCTTCTTTTACCAAATCTTTCTTATTTATACTTTGAATTATTTTTCCATACCAATACCATAAATAATGAGCATGAATAAGAAAAGCAGACAGTCACATCAAATAACACCAGATATAAGGTGGAAACCCAATGTGGGTGAAAACCACCTGCTGCAATATGTCTCTATCTTCTTTCAAATTAGAAACTCCTTTTACAATGGTCTTGTACTGGTGCAGTCCTTTACCAGTACGCAGGCTGCAACCTGCAGAGAGCTACAACTCTCTCTCGTTTTCCAGTCTCTCCTGGAAGGGAGCTACAACCCCTACTTCTTTTCAAGGACCACTTTTCATAAATTTTCAAACTGGATCCATATACAT
>APFE030328810.1:60392-99060 GCA_000404065.3 Pinus taeda
TCTTCGATGTCTTCATGATGTACTTGTCTAGGAATGTATCCTTTCTCATCAACCACTACATCAATGCTGTCAATAATTTGCCAAGTCTTTTATTGTAACATTTGTATGCCTTGCTGTGTGGAGAGTAACCAAGAAGAATCCCTTCATCTGCTCTAGGTTCAAGTTTGCCAAGCTGCTCATTAGTATTCTTAATATAACATTTGCTCCCAAATATTTTGAAGTGCTTTACCGTAGGAGTCGTACCATTCCAGAGCTCATGAGGAGTTTGAGTGCTATTTACTCGGACATTTGTTTTATTGAGAATAACAACCGCAGCATGAGCAGCTTCACCCCAGAAGGTGGCGGGAGTTCCTGATTCATCAAGCATAGCACGAGCCAT
This sequence comes from Pinus taeda, assembly GCA_000404065.3. Taxonomy (NCBI): domain Eukaryota; kingdom Viridiplantae; phylum Streptophyta; class Pinopsida; order Pinales; family Pinaceae; genus Pinus; species Pinus taeda. The sequence continues at coordinate 60,772 of APFE030328810.1, forward strand.
TTGTTGAATTGTTCTGTTCATTCTTTCCACAACTCCATTTTGCTGAGGAGTTCTTGCTGTAGAAAATTCTCTTCTTATCCCATGTTCTTCACAGAAATCAAAAAATTCATTTGAAGTAAATTCCCCACCTCTGTCAGATCTGAGGCACTTAATTTTGTGACCTGATTGTTTTTTAGCCATGGCTTTAAAGGATTTGAATTTTTCGAATGCTTCATCTTTGTGCTTCGTAAGTCCTAACCAGACAAACCTGGAGAAATCGTCAATGAACAATATCAGGTATTCTTCTCCTCTAGGTGTTCTTTTACTGAACGTACCGCATGTATCTATATGAACTAGCTCAAGAGGCATGCTAGCTGATCCTTCTTTCTCTGGAAAGTTAGTTCTGGTCTGTTTTCCAAACTGACATGATTTGCATATGGTGTTGTCAGGAATTTTGATATCTGGAAGATCTCTTCGGCGCATGTTTAGATCTATAGATCTAACTGTCTGGGTTCTTTCTGAAGTCTTGAAATCATCTATGCCCGAAGGTACGCAGGTACAGTGAGAGAAAAGTGCATACATACGCAGGAGTGTAGGGTTTTAGGTGTGCTGGTACGCAGGCACAGAAGGGTTTTAGGTGCGCCGGTACGCAGGCGAAGAAGGGCTTCAGGTGCAGATGACCACAGGCAGTTCAATGGACTCAGAGCGAGGTATGCAGGCTAGAAGTTGAGCAGAGTGAGTACTTGTATGCAAGCTAACAGTTGAGCAGGGTGCGTACATGTATGCAGGCAAGCAGTTGAGCAGGGTGAGTACTGTAAGCAGGCAAGCAGTTGATCAGGGTGCTTACGTAAGCAGGCTAGCAGTTGAGCAAGCTGCTTACTTCTCTTGAAATCCATGTTTATCCTTGCTGTGTTCTGGGTGTTGAAGTGATGTCTAGTTTCTGGTATTATGATCTTATGACAGCCATCTGAAAAGTGATTGAGTATATCTTTATGTGATCTGATGAACTAGATCTGATTGATGACTCTCATTGTATATGTATTGATCTAGTGATTGGGTGATTCAGAAGGTTGTTTGATTATGAGCTTCAATGTGGTTATTGGGTCCAGTATGAAAATTGGATGAAATGTGGCCCTTTCAGATTATGTGTTGTGCTTCAGTGTATCCAGTGTGAAAATTGATGAAACGTGGTACCTGGAGGAGAGAAGGTTGTAGGTCAGCACCTACGTACTAGTATTTAAGCTAGTACAAGAGCTAAAGGAAATCTTTGGAGCATTATAGCAGGTAGTAGCCTGCGTACTAGTAAATGGATCGGCTAGTACAAGAGCAAAGGGGGTTGTAGCTCCCGTACTGGTATAAGGCTGCACCAGTACAAAATATTGTAAAAGGATTTTCTTATTAAGAAGAAGATTGAGATGACTTGCAGCAGGTGGTTTTCTCCCGCATTGGGTTTCCACCTTATATCATGGTGTTCATGTGTGTGCCTTATGTGTGGTGATCTATTCTATGTTACTGCATCTGTTAACTGATAATATGGTTGATAATGTTCTAATGCACTCATTGAAGATCAATTAACTTAATCATAAGAAGTTGTGGAAGTAGCATATATGAATCTGGTTATGGAAATGAAAAAGTTTTATTAATGTGATAATACTGATTCACCCCCCCCTCTCAGTATTATTTCCAACAAACACAGGTTCAAACACATCGTTGTGCAGAAGCTCTAATCCTCCTTCTACCTTCTTAGCACCAAATGGAAATCTCACTCGATTATGCTTCCCATATACAAGATGTTCACATTAATCAAAATCTAGAGAAAAAATAGACATACCTTCTACCATATTGCTACCATGTAGTATCTAAAGGCCCTTCTCTCTAATATGTCTGAGTCTTTAATGCCACAACATCGTCCTTTCACTAGACAATACAAGATTTTCTACTTCACTTTCAAGAACAACTAAACTATTGCACCCATCAATAATATTATTTCTTAGAAGCTTGTACGGAATGACGATCTGAACTCCATGTAGAAATACTAATTCTCCTCGAACCATCTTGTAGGAATATTTCTCGGACATTATATTTACACCTGCATCATTCATTTTTCTTACAGAAACTAGATTTTTGTCCAATTTTGGAATCTGCAGAACACCTGGAAGTGTTCTAATCCTTCCATCTATCACCTTCAACTTGACTTTGTTGGCATTATGTCTAATGTGTTGTCCTTGATGGCAACTTACTTGATGAGTTATCCTTTGATGGAAACCTTCTTGATGCATATGTCAAGAGGGTGTGTCTACATATGTGAAATAATAATTGGACAAAGGAATATCAGCTCAAAGACAGAGGAATGATAAAGATGAAGTTTGAAGAAATATACATAGGTTTTGTGAAGAAAATTCATGTATATGCAGGTTCTATAAAGCAAAATCGCGTACATACTCAGGTTTGGTGGAGAAAATTAGTGTATATGTAAGTTCTATGAATAAAATTTGTGTACACATGTGGGTATGAAGAATAAAAGGTGCGTACATATTCCGCACCATGGTATTCCAAACACCAAGTGTATTTACCATGGTATTCACCTATAGTATTGAGCCTAGTAAAGGATATTTGATTCTGTCTAAGAATACCATTAGCACTAGTATGGTTTTGATCTATGGTATTGTCTAAGGGCTCAGCTATATAAGGAGATGAAGATCAAAGTGTTTAGTGCGCAAGTGATGAATATTTAATAAATAGTTAGTTCGAAAGCAAGTATGCATGTAATGGGGCTATTAGTGATTTGCTTGATCTAAAACTATGTTTGCACCCAAGAATTTGATGATGGATCAAATCCAATAGATCAGAAATGACAATATTGATTATGGGTTGATCTGTGATGATAATGTTTTTATGTGTGATTATTATGTGTATGCATCTAGGTATGTATGAAGTTTTGTTTTACAGTGAAGAGTTTATGTCAATAATTGCAGATCTGTATGCAGGTTGGATAACTTGAAAGTCGCATACACAAGTAGGTTTAATATTAGTAAGTCATGTATCTATTCAGATCTATACGCGTGTTTGATTCTTGAGAAACGTGTATACATGCATAAATGTTTTGAGGAAAGTGCATATCTAGGGTTTTGCTGGAAAAGATGTATAATCAATCTAATCAGACTTGTTGTTTTGCTGTTGTTTATCAATGAATTCTTACTTGATGATCTGACATTAACAATGATTTTTTGATTGAGGATTGATTGATTGAAGAATGATGAAGCTACTAGTTGTTTGTGATTGAAGACTAGTGATGGTTCTATGATTATTTTAGAATGATGTAGTGGATCTCTGTATGACTCAGTGTTTATTTCATAGTGACAGTGGTTCAATTTCAGGGTTCAATGTGTTGAGATCTATATGCGAGTATGCTTCAAGGAAGTCATGTATACATGCGGGTTTTCTATAGTAAAGTGTTGTATATATTCTAATAGTTTATTGATCAAGGCTTTCAGTTGTTTCAGTAAGTTGATGCAGTGTTTGGGTTCAGTATTAGTACTCCAGTTACAGTGATCTAACTTCTTTGGTTGTTTGAGAATAAGTTGATTGATTTGGTTTTCACTTAATTCAATGATTGGTTGATTTGGTTGGTTCAATGATTGGTTGGTTCAATGATTTATTTGTAGTGATTAGTTTTTAGGTTTGATATTTTCTATTAGGCTTAAATTTTGGTAGTGGGTCCAGTCTAAAAATTTGATGAAACGTGGCCTACAAGTTGTGATGTTTTGTATTAGGTGATTATAATATGAAAATTTATGAAACGTGGTCCATAGAGGTGTTGAGGGTTGGATCCTTCACTAAGGGAGTTGAAGATTCCTTCTAGTGTTAGTTGGTAAATTTGATCAGGGGGTTGGATTTCCCTTCTAGTTGGTGTCAATAAACAAGATCAAGGGGTTGGAGCTCCCTTCCACTGGGTGCTAGAGAACGAGAGAAGGTTATAGATTTTTGCAGGTGGGTGCCTACATGTTGGTATGATTCTGTTTCAATACAATATTGTAAGAAGTTTTTCTTTATAATAAAAAGAAGGCAAAGAGGACAACAACGGTGGTTTTTTCCGACATTGGGTTTCCACCTAAAAAATCCTGGCGTTCACGTGTGTTGATGTGTTTCTTACGTGTGATGGTTTATTTTGTTCATACTCCACATGGTTATTATTTAATTAATGTTTAATGAGGTATTGATACACTGGCTCAAGTTAAACATATGATGAATTAATTGAAAAGTAAGTTTATTGGATATACACTAGTCGTCTGCATAAAAGTCACATACGCACGCGGGTTACCTTCAGCAAATTTGTGTACATAAATCTTTATATGAAGTTGAAAATTTTAATATTTTTAAATATTGATTTACACCCCCCCCCCCCCCCTCTCAGTATTTTTCCCAACAATTGGTATCAGAGCAAGTCCTTCGAAAGAAGCATGATCACTTGAGGTAAGATTCATTAAGATGAGTAGTCAAGGAGGAGTGTTTTCTATCAGGCCACCTTTATTTCATAGAAATAAATTTGTCTTTTGGAAAGTTAGGATAAAAACATATTTGGAGGCACTAGAAGTTGATGTATGGGAAATCGTTGAATGTAGATATAAATATCCAACCTCCATTCCCACAAATATTGTAGAATAGAAGCAACATGAAATCGATGCAAAGGTTGTAAATATCATCTTGGGAAGTCTGGACGAGTCCGAGTTTGTGAAGGTAATGCAGTTGAAAATAGCAAAGGGAATGTTGGATAAGATTATCGAAAGTTATGAGGGTGACACCAAGGTAAAAGGTGCTAAAATCCAAACATTCAGAATATATTATGAGACACTAAAAATGAATGATGATGAAAACATTGTAACATTTTTTCTTAGAGTAGATGAAATTGTTAATTCCATGAGAAATCTTGGTGAAGAAATAAGAGATGATACTTTTTTCAAAAACATTTTGAGATCACTAACTTGGAAGTTCAATTCCAAAGTCTCTACTATTGAAGAAATGTGGGATCTAAAAAGTCTCACACTTGATCAACTCCATGGAATATTGACAACATTTAAGTTGAGAAGAGGTGGTCCTTTAGACATGAGAGAAGCAGCCTTCAAAGCTACTTCAAAAGGAAAAGAAAAGGAATAATCAATTTATGTATGAGAGAATAAGAGGTAAACTTCGTAAAGACACTCCAAGTGGGTACTAGAATATTCAAACCTAAGCTTCCATTCAAATGTTTTGTTTTTGGTAGAGTTGGTCATTACGTTGTTAAGTGTCCCTATAGAGAAAATAATGAGAAAGGGAAATAAACTGTAAAAATAAATAGGAGAAGGATTGAAAACAAGAGAAGTTTTTATACACATGAAGATAGTGATGGTCTTTCAAATGGTGAAGAAGGTGACTCTGATCAAGAATGTCAATTACTTATGGAATTTGAAGATAGGAGTAGTATTGAGTTAGATTGCCTAGAAGAAAATGATATTTTATTGGAAAATTGATAGGGAAATATCAGATGCAGTGATAGTTACAAATGTCAGCAAATATTCAAGTTTGGGAGCAACCCACTATTAATCAAGAATGAAGAAGACAATAACAAAGAATTATCAAGTATGGGTTTTTGTTCTAACTGTGATCCATTTCCTTGTCTATGAAAAACTCATAGTGATGATGACAGTGAAACAATTGAACTTGCACTCATGGGTAAAGTTGAAAGTAAGCACTCTAAAGAAAAAATAGATTAAAAAATTATGCCTCTAGAAGCAAAAGATCAAGGCAAGTCAGAAACAATAGACAATGCATATGTGCCTATGCTAAGTAAAGAAAATTATCAACAATGGAAATAAAAGATGAACTATAATCTAATGAACCTTGATGTTTTGTATCTAGTATGCAATGGCTGTATCAAGATTTCTTCATCTGACAAGGAAGTGCAAAAGAAAAGTAAGGTTTTGAGTGGCATCGTTTGTAGCATATCTAATTCAATATTAAATAATTTTATGCATTTTACAACTGAAAAGAAAGCGTGGGATAAGCTACAAGCAATCCATGAATAAATCCCAAAGGAATATTCTTCATCAAGAGAACTAATAGGTAATCCTAGCCTTAACAATGTGTCAACCTTTGATATGTCAAATGAAGTTTTTGATTCAGAAGAAGACGAGTTAGAAGATATTTTTGATCTTAGAACAAAACATGATCTTGCTTTGAAAAAGATTGGTAATCTTAAAGATAAGTTGCAGGAATATGATAACAAGGATCATATTAAATCATTAAATGCTACTGTGGAATATAAATAATATTGTGAAGGTCTTGAATCTAAGATCGTCTCTCTAAGAGAATATCTTGAAAAATCAGATAAGCAGAATGAAGAACTACTTCAATTTGAAGAACAAGAAAATGGGCTAAAAGAAGAGATTCTCAAATTAAAGCAGTAAGTGGAGGAAGGAAGAAGGGTTGAAGAAGTAGAATCTATAAGAGGGAAAGTAATATCAAAGAAGGGAGGTTGAAGTAAACATTATAAAAGGTAAATTAGAAGAAAAAGATAAACATCTCTGATTTCAAGATAGTACTAAGATTTTGGATAATATTCTTAGTAGTCAAAGGTCTCCCTCCATCAAATTTGGTCTTGGTTTTCATGAAACTATTGAAGGAGAATCTAGATCACAAGATGAGGTAAGGAATTTAAAGAGTAACAATGCAAAACCTTAAATTCTCAACAAAGAGATAAGAAGTCAACCTGGTCAATAGCCAAGGAACGTGAACCTTCAAAGAAAATCATTTACTCCTAATTATAGAATGTTAATCGATTCTCTCCTCTGATCAATAATGTGGAATGTTCTATATGTCATAATTATGGACACGTTGTAGATAATTGTAGAAGTAAAAATTTTCAAGATAATAACTATTTCATAGAGAGATCATCATCTTCTAGGTACTTTAAAGGATATTGTTTTTCTTGCAATATATTTGGTCACAAATCCATTGAATGCAATAGAAGGAATATGAAACAAAAATATTATGATTCCTCTACTAATATAAGATGTTATGCTTGTAACAAGTTTGGGAATGTAGCAAAAGAATGTAGGAATAAGTCTATGGATTGCCGCAGACAACATGGTAAGCAACCATATAAGAATATTAATGCCAGAAGACATGAAAAGGATGGATCCACCAACATTTATCATAACAAGAAGAAAGAAGAAGAATAGATAAGGTGTGGTCATGCACTTTTCTCATTTAAAGAAGAAGATGAATGGTACATAGATAGCAGATGCACTCATCACATGATTGGAGGTAAGAGTAAGATGGAGTCTCTCAAGAAAATCCATTATGGTAATGTTATTCTTGGAACTAATGTTCCAGCAAAAGTTCTGGGAGAGTGTAAAGCTAGAATTAATAAACATAGAGGAGAAGTTGATACATTATTAGTTCAAGTACTAAAGCATAATATTCTAAGTGTAGGTCAAATGGAAGATAATGGATATATAATTGTGTTTGCATCAACCAGGTGCAAGGTTATGGATGAAGAAACTAGAAAATTCATAGCAAGAGGATATAGCAACCTAGATACATTATATGTTCTTGAAGAACGAAATTCTCACGAATATGAGGATTCATATTTAGAGTAAAAGAAGATGGAACCCATTGCAGTCCATTATTCTTAAAAGAATACTTCTAATAGTGACTACAGAAGTGATGTGAGTTACATGACCTCATAAGAACTGAAAATGATTACCAGGTACTTAGGATCAGTGATGTATAATCATAGGGGGGACAATACATGTTTTATCTTGGTGATGATTCCTATGATTGTTTTGATACTCATGTTGCTTATACTACTAACAGTGCATATGGTGTAGTAACAGTGAACATGTACATACAGTACAAGCTCAGGGGAAGCTGAAGTTGTGAAGTTTCAATATTTCACTTTCTATATGTGGATCCTAGGAAGGCAAGTCGCATATATACGAGAGTTCTGATATGAACAATCGCGTATGTTTTGCTATCATGTAGAAATAGTGAGACAGACTTAGGAAAAGGCTCTGATATGCGTCAATCAATTATTATTTAGATTTCATGTTCTAATGGTTGATGGTTACAGTCTGTTGATGTTATTTACAAGTGTTTTTGGATTTTATAAGTTATTGATGCCTTGATGGATAACTAATTGAAGAAGATACTTTGATCTTCTTACTGATATATGAATTAATATGATCATATCTAATAGCGAATATTTGGCACAGTTTGAGGGGGAGCATTTTATATGCTTCTAATAATGCATTATTGGCATTATGTTTTCTTTAGAATTTCTTGGTACATAATTATGCTTATTAGTGGCGACAATGCTTATGTTGCTAAAGTTCTTGAATGATGATGCATGAGTTCATTAGAGGAATTTTGAGGTCTAAAATGGGCCTCCTAAGAAAAATGTACAACCAAAATAAAGTTTATAAGAATCAATAGGATTCAAGATGATGATGTCAACCGTAGGGGATGATTCACCATTTTTGGAGTTAAAAAAAAAACACTAAAATACAAACACTAGAATATAAGACATGAAATTCGATGAACACTAGAATATAAACTAAAGTAGAATATAAAGAATTTTTACGATATATACCTCAACACCAACAATATTGTTAATGTCATTTTTCCCCATAAAAGCAAGAAACTCGAACAATTTTTCTTCAATTTGGAAATAGTCGCAACTATGTTGCTAGAAAACCTGTATAAACAAAGCAAATAAATGTCACCATAGAATAAATCTTGCACCTACTGTGTTCTTAATGTACAATAGTTTTTGATGAAATGTTATCTTTCAACTAAAGTAATAAATGCACACATTTCTATCCCAATATTTTTAACTACCATTCTTATGCTATGATGAGCCTCATCATTGGGTAATTATATGGGCCTTAATTCACCTCCTAGCTTAGTCAAACTAACTATTCTCACAACTTACTACATACTTTTGATTATATTTTGTTTATGAGATGAGTTAGGGTTGGAAATTTTGCTTTGTGGTCTAATGTGCATGTAATGCAGGATTAAAGGATAAAAGCAAGGAATTTTAGCAAAGACCTTCGTAAAAAATTGAATGGGACAAGGAAGAGGAATTATAAGATGGAAATTCTCCTCATTTTCTACATCTCCATTCGAATATTCCTCCATCAGCTCGAAGTGAAACCAGCCAAATCATGAAGACTAGAAAGCATTTGAGGAAGTGGAAGTCAAAGCACCAATTTATCTCTAGTTTGGGAGCCGAACCTCCCTAATTTTAAGGAAGTCAATGGAGACTTCAGTCGTATAACTAGAGAGGCCTAGGACCTTAGTAGGATTTGGAATTTTGATTGTAAAACTTTATTTTATTTTCGAGTTGCAAGACTTGTAACAGTTGATTGATGTAATCCATTGTTTTGATAATAAGAATGAGTTTTTTTTTTGAGCTAGCACTGAGTTAACTCAGAGTGCTGAAGCTCTTGGATTAGGGCCCAACCCTAGTAGCTAAGGATCCTCTTTACTGTGCATGTATGCTAGCATACATCCATGGTTTAATCATTCATTGGCTTAAATAGCTGCATTTTTCATTACAACAGAGTAGAGTAGATTGGTTGTGTTTCAGATTTCTAGTTATCATTTTTGGAGTTTGTTGACTTGATTCAGTACATGGTTCATTTCATCGTTATCACCTTCAATCACTCTCTTTCTATAATATATCTCACTCATATTCTCATTTCCTTCAGCACGAAATACTAAAGTGCAAGCCAATAAATCACGTCTTAAGCAGATTATACCAGTAGATCTCCTTACCGTCTGATCCACAACAAACCTAACAAATCACTATCTGATTCATTTCAACACTTGACTTTATGCACTCCAGATCTCCACCGTTGATCTATCTAGCTTGATCCAACGGCTATCGTGAATTCTTCCACCTACTTTATGCAATCCAAATCTCCATTGTTGATCTGTCGTGCCCTCAATCCAACAGCTATCATGTTACCTAATCACCAACTAGCTTGGCTAATCTCCACGGTTGATCAACCCCACAAAATCTAATGGCTATCATGCAATCTTGCGTGGATTATTGCATAGCCAATATCTGCCCAAAATCACATGATAAAAGTGGTTTCCTCATCCATCGTGTCACCCAGTTAGGCTAATCACATAAAATTTTGGAATTCCTCTTACAACCTTGAGGGCGCACGAGAAACTGCTTACTGCCTATGGAAGCTCGCTCTGTCATTCCTCACGTTTTTCCCGCGATAAGATATCCACTACTCATCCTCCATTAATCATCTTCATCCATCTATTCACTCAATATCACGTGATAGGATCTCCACCATTCATCTTCTAATTAGTCTTGTTCATTCATCTCTTGACTTAAACCTCACACGATAGGATCTCTGCCATTCATCTTCTATTAGTCTTGTTCATTCATCTCTAGACCTAAACCTCCTGTGATAGGATTTCTACCTTTCATCTTTTGATTAGTCTTGTTCGTTCATCTCTTGACTTAGACCTCCCGCGATAAGATCTCTGCCATTCATCTGTCATTTAACCCTGTTCGTCCATCTATTCACTTAGCCTCCTGCGATAAGATCTTTGCTATTCATCTTCCACCAGTCTTGTTCATCCATCTATTCACGTAATCTTCTGCAATAAAATCTTCATCGCTCATCTCTCATTAATATTGTTCCCAATCAATCCAATGATTCCTATGCATTGTTGCTTTGTTACATCCTCCCTTCGCTAATTTCAATCTTCGCTTGCTCTTCCACTTAACTCCTTGCATGCTTGATTTTACCAAAAAAACAAAAAATGCGAAAACAACTTTAGTTTATTTTCTTTGCTTATTCATGATCTAAAAATGGGGCTCTTAGGCTCCTTGTCTAGCTTACAAGAACCTCTCCCACTTCCAAAGCTTGAATTTTCCAAAGTCTATTTGATTAACTAATGCGGAATTAAGATATGCTTGAAAGTATAGGTATATGCTTGTATTTATTGTTGGTTGTTTATGTGCTTTAAAATCTGTTGTGTATGCTAATATTTAAATGTGCTTGAACATATGCTAAATTCACATAACAGTGAATAATGCAGTAGTAAACCAATACACATAAGATAGAAATTTAATGAGGAGTTCACCCAAAACTCTTGTGGTCTATGTCTCTATGAGCTCTTGTCAATTTTACTTGGCTCTTTGGGATTATGGCTTCAATTCTTTTACAAGTGCTACACTTAACTCCATTAGTTTACAACTAAACCAATGGGCTTAGAATGCCATCTTACCCCACTGGATATCCAAAATACTAACAAATCTAGGCTTCTCTAGACTAATTCCTTCAGTCAGTGCTCTAAGCTTCTTAAGCTTCTGGCCTCCCTGACTCCGTCAAATCTCTATATCATCTCTAGAAAATGCCTTCTTCTATGTTTACGCACCTTAGACACCAGCAACAGCTAGACCATTTTATCTCCTGTTGTTCTGCAATTTCACTGCAGCTTCATCGCCCCCAACCTCAAGTGGCTTCGCTCTTTGCTCCTCTCACTCGGCCTTCCTAACCTCTAATGGCTTTCTGAGCTTTCGAGCCTCTCTGAGCTCCTATTACTCTACACTGAGCATCCTTTCTCTGTAGGTTGTCTTCTCTGAGCTTACACTCAACATTCAAGCACCTCTATGCTTTTGGAGCTCCCTTTGTGCATCTATTGAACCTCTAAGAGTTTGTTGGGACTTCCCACGGATTCTCCAGCCTCTCTACTCTACCTACATATTCACTAAAGCATCTATGGGCTTCCCGAGCTTCTCTGATCTCTCCCTTAGCATTCCCTTGCCTGCACCTCTGAGAAACTTCCTTCTCTATGCTTTTGGTGTCTCTCTCGACCTCTGAGAGTTAACTATGTTTTTTGTTGTTTTATTAACCATTTCGTTACCTTCCCAAGGCATGGAAGACCGATCGTTTTACCAAAGAATACGTTTTCCAATTGGACTGAACCAGTGGGCATGGGAAACCCGGTCATTTCGCCTTCCTTTGGCATAAATCCCCAAATAGACATTATAATAGAAAACATAGGTGAAACTTATGAAAGCACATCATGAGCCTTTAGCCCGGACTTCAAATTTTATGCAATCGTGGGGATGATCCCCATCAGGTTCGGGTCTGATCACATATCACAATCGCAATGTATATTTGCCTTGGCATCGGGGGTTCGCTGATTGCTGATCATCGATCGACGATATCGGTGTATCGCTATCGCCCCTTTTCATTGGCTCTATCGTTAATCGCATATCAGTGTATCACGGAGCTATGGCCCAACAGTCTTCCCTTATCACACATACCGATCCAATACATATGTAGATGCGATATTGCATTGAACCATGTTGCAATCACACCATCAGGTCTGCGACATACATCCTAGTCTAGGGTTTTGGGGTGATGGCCTATAACCGAATCCACCAATTACATTGTCGCTGATATATATATGTGCTGATATATATAAAAGCTTTCTCGCTTCGATATTATTGTATTCCACTATACCTATGTTTTTGACCATCGATAGTGTTGAATGCATATATGTATGGGTTTTGGCCCCCGATAGCATTAAACACATTCTTTGCTCCTTTGATAGCTCCCAATAGTGTTAATATGGGTTTATGTCGTCAATAGTGTATATGACCCATATTTATATATGTTTATGCCATCAATAATGTAAAACACACAGATATCTATATATATCTATATATATATATATATATATATATATATATATATATATATATATATATAATTTTATGCCTCTAATAGGCTTGATTTCATGGTTTTATTCATGTTTTTGGGTCCCATTATTAGTGGATTTTGCTCCTTTTTACAAGGGATATAAGCAGCTCCATTTTATAATAACTTCTGCATCCTAAGTAAGTTTTAGCCCATTCAAATTGCAGTAGATTTAGAATGAGATGACCTCTACAATGGGGCTAGTTCCAGGAACTTCCTTGGACTTTCATTTTCCCTCAGTGAGGAATACTTAGACTTAGGAGTCTATCCAAAATCCATTTTGGATCACGCCTCCCCACTAAAAGAACTTTTGATCTCCAAAAGACTGACATACTGATCTGAAAAATAAACAAGAGTGACTCACCCTCTTCTTTCACCCTCCCTACACTTTCCTTTGCATAGTGCCTCTAAACTAAAGTTTCTAACGACTTCCCTTCTTGGATGGGCGGGTCTTCCTAAGAAGAACTGTCTTCCTCCTTGCATTCCTGCAGAACTTCTACTGAAATGGTCATAGAAGGTAACTTGAGCTTCTATGCCTTAATCATTGATCCAAGGTGGCTCAACAAATGTGAAGTACAACTACTGCATAAAACTTTCATTTGTACCTGTTTGACAAGCTTCCAACAACAACTGTTAACAACAACAAGCATACAGACAACAACTGGATGCACTAACTCCTGCTTCAACAAAAGAAACATATTTTTACATCTTGTGAACACCTCCATGTCCTACATCTGCATACAAATGATGGGCTAGATAACAAGCCCTCAAAACATGCCTTTAAAGAAAATGACCCTTCAATTCAAGCATGTAGAAAAAGACAATTAGGATTCTTTTTCAAAAGATGAAACACTTCATCGTTATCTCCATCTTGAGACCAAGTTAACTTTTCCCAAATCAACATTACATGCATGTTTACAACAAAGCAATCATCCCTTCAAGTCAATTACACACACATGTTTCGAAAACAAGGAAAACATCAACATCCTTGTGTGCATGCACATCATGCTCATGCATGCATTTCATCCTTCAACTTTTTCTTAAGTACATTGTACTTTCGAAGCTGAAATAAAATATAATGTTGCAGCAACAAAGTGAGCTTCCTACTCAACTTCTCCATTCACCTTCATGGTAGAAACCTACAACTTGCATTTAATTACCATAGAAATGCAAATAGATGCATCATATCCATAGGCATGCAACTTCTAATTGGATAAGAATTCTAACCATTTCTTTCCAATCTATTTCAAAGGTCTCTCCTTTTTCTATACATTAGCATCAATATGTGAATCATCTTGAGACACGTCATTCATGGAATCTTCCTTTCCATTTCTACCATCTTCTCTTTCCGCCTTCTCCTTCAACTTTTGTGGAAGCATTGCTGGATTCAAAGTCCAACACATTTAACAAAGATGCCCTCACTTAAGGCAGTAAATGCACTACATGTGCATCCTCTTGACAGCATAATTTTCCTTTTCCAATGGGCCTCTGGCTACTTGCTTTCTTTCCTTCAAAAGTTTCATGTATGTGTCCATTCTCTTCCAACATCTAGAAACATGATGGTTATCCAAACCACAAAAGTAACATGCAATTCTTTCCCATATCTATGTGGAAATTTATCATGCTTTGCAAAATCAAAAGGGCTATGGTTAGAACTAGATTTATACCTACCTCTTTCACCTTTATTTCCTTCATGAGGAGGTGAAGCAAATGAAGAAGTGGCTCCCTTTGGAACACAATGAAACTCTTCAAGGCTGTTAGAGACTCGACAACTCTCTAGTTCAAGGGTGTGCTTCTAAACACCTACACCTTGCAAATGATGTTTCAAGCCATTGCATTCATCCTGAACACAATCTTCACACTCTTGAGATAGAAGACCTGCAATGAAACTCCTTGGAATGGTTTCAATGGCCTTCATGGCATATTTGGAACTCTCTTCATAAGACTGTCCATAGCCAAGATCCATATACTTTTTCCTTTCCTTAATCATTATTGGTTCAATAATACCTTGTGAATGCCTTCCAAATCCCTTTCCTTCATAGCCCATCTTGGGCATTAGCTTGGAACCTATGCCTCTAATATGCTTTTCAAAAGAACCAATACAAGCATTCTCAGAAGAATTTGAAGACAAACTAGAATGGCTTACCTCTTCTTCAAGTTGATACTTGACTAAGGATTCTTGGGTAACAAAGAGCTCCGACTCCAACTCATGCATCCTTTTGAGGTTCATATTTGTAATATGAAGTTGCATCTCCATTTCTTGCAATTTGTTAGCAAGCAACTACTTCTCTTCCTTCATGGAATTCAAATGCTTTCTAAGAATGATACTCTCCCTTCCATCCTCATACATTTCTCTCACCATATCCACCATGGTGGACAATTATTGCTTCATGTCTTCATCAAAGAGTCTTGTGAAGAGAGCAGAATTTGAGGACCCACTTGCAGAAGTTGTCATTATGCCAATGAACAAAAAAAAACTTCAAAAAGATAAGTAAAGGGCTTATTTAAGCAACCTCTTGCAACAAACCTCTTGTGCTCCAAATATTGCCTTGAGGTCCTTTGGGATAGAAGAATGCCTTCAACCATTCTCCTTCTTGTCCTTCCTGGACTGAGCTATCAATAACTTCCCCTTTACCTCTGCAAACTTAGAAAATAGCCAGTTTGCAAAACAAGCATGCAATCAACCTTTTGTTGTTCAAACACCTTTCAGACAAGCAATCTTTGCTTTGTCAATAAAGCATTTTGATATAACCTTCCTAAAAGTGTGGTTAATCAATCTTAAGCGTTGATACCACCTAATCTGAAAATGGGGCTCTTAGGCTCCTTGTCTAGCTTACAAGAACCTCTCCCACTTCCAAAGATTGAATTTTCCCAAGTCTATTTGATTAGCCAATGCAGAATTAAGAAATGCTTGAAAGTATAGGTATATGCTTGTATTTATTGTCGGTTGTTTATATGCTTTAAAATTTGTTGTGTGTGCTGATATTTAAATGTGCTTGAACACATATTAAATGCATATAACAGTGAATAATGCAGTAGTAAAACAATACACATAAGACAACAATTTAAGGAGGAGTTCACCCAGAACTCTTGTGGGCTATGTCTCCATGAGCTCTTATCAATTTGACTTGGCTCTTTTGGATTATGGCTTTAATTCTTTTACAAGTGCTACACTTAAATCCATTAGTTTACAACTGAACCAGTGGGCTTAGAATGCCATCTTACCCCGTTGGTTGTCCATGCTCTGCTGACAGATCTAGGTTTCTCTAGACTAATTCCTTCAGTCACTGCTTTGAGATTCTTGAGCTTCTGGCCTCTCTGACTCCCTCATATCTCTATACTATCTCTGGAAAATGCCTTCTTTTGTGTTTATGCACCTCAGACACCAACAACAACTAGACCATTTCATCTCCTACTATTCTGCAATTTCACTGCACCTTCATCACCCCCAGCCTTCAGTGGCTTTGTTATTTGCTTCTCTCGCTCAGCCTTCCTAACCTCTGGTATCTTTCTGAGCTTTTGAGCCTCTTTGAGCTCCGCTCACTCTACACTGAGCATCCTTACGCTGCGGACTATCTTCTCTGAGATTACGCTCAGAATTCGAGCACCTCTGTGCTTCTAAAGCTCCCTCTATGCATCTGTTGAGCCTCCAAGAGTTCACTAGGCCTTCCCACAGATTTCACAGCCTCTCTACTTTGCTTATGTATTCACCAAAGCATCTTTGGGCTTCCCGAGCTTCTCTGAGCTCTCCTTGAGTATTCCCCTACTTGTGCCTCTGAGAATCCTCCTTCTCTGTGCTTTCTGTGTCTCTCTCGGCCTCTGATAGTTAACTGTATTTTTTGTTGTTTTATTAACCATTTCGTTACCTTTCCAAGGCATGGAAGACCAATATTTTTACCAAAGAATTCATTTTTCAATTGGACTAAACTGACGGGCATGGGAAACCCAGTCGTTTCGTCTTCCTCTAGCATAAATCCCCAAATAGACATTATAATGGAAAACACAGGCAAAACTCATGAAAACACATCATGAGCCTTTAGCACGGACTTCAAATTTTATAGCAATCACACGGATGATCCCCATTGGGTCCGGGTCTGATCGCATATTGCAATCGCAATGTATATTGGCCCTGGCATCATGGCTTCAATGATTGCTAATCACTAATCAACGATATCGACATATCACTATTAGCCCCTTTTCATTGGCGCTATCACTGGTTGCATATCGGCGTATCGCATAGCTATGGCCTGGGGGTCTTCCCTTATGATACACGCCGATCCAATAGATATGCGGATACGATATTGCATTGAACCATGTTGCAATCAGACCATCGGTTCTACGACATACATTATAGTCGGGGGTTTTGGAGTGATGGTCTATAACTAAACCACCAATTACATTGTTGTCGATATATATGTGTCGATATATATAATAGCTTTCCCAGTCTGATAGTGTATTCCACTATACCTATGTTTTTGACAGTCGATAGTCTTGAATGCATATATGTATGGGTTTTGGCCCACGATAGCATTAAACACATCCTTTGCTCCTTTGATAGCTCCCGATAGTGTTAATATGGGTTTATGCTGCCAATAGTGTATATGACCCATATTTATATATGTTTATGCCGTCGATAATGTAAACACACACACACACACACACACACACACATATATATAAGTTTGTGCCTCTGATAGGCTTGATTTCATGGTTTTCTTCATGTTTTTGGGTCCCATTATTAGTGGATTTTGCTCCTTTTTACAAGGGATATAAGGAGCTTCATTTTATAATAAATTCTTCATCCTAAGTTAGTTTTAGCCCATTCAAATTGCAATAAATTCAGAATAAGACGCTCTCTGCAATGGGGCTAGTTCCAAGAACTTCCTTGGGCTTTCATTTTTCCTCAATGAGGAATACTTAGACTTAGGAGCCTATCCAAAATCCATTTTGGATCAATTCATTAGTTTAGTTTGATGCTCTTTACTTTTGTAACTTACATAGCATCATTAGGTTAGTGTTGATTTAAGAATTCTGCTTAGCACTGTTGTTTAAATGGTTAATTAGGATATGGTGTGATATTAGTGTTACATGTTGTTTTCTTCATTACTGCAGTAGAGTAGCTCTCTTAGAATATATTTTCTCTTCTTCCATCAAAGAATCAAGCTTCTTCTGACTCTATAGAAGTTTGGCTTGGAAACCCTAGGGTCTCTTGCCAAATGAACAAGTCATAACAGGTAGGACCTTCACTTCTACCTGTGCATATAGCACTGTCACCTCCAAGTTCGTACAAACCCCGGGTTGATAAGTAAATTTGGTAGCCTAGGAGTTGCAGCATCCTTGCTACAATACTAGTGCTCATCATGGTACATTTTAATTTTGATTTTATCCAACATAATCAAACGCAACAGCGCTAGAAATTTCTACTAAGAATTTCTCATGCTCCAGTATTATAGTTGTACAATTTCCTCTAGTTATCTTTAAGAAGTAGTGAGACTTCAACAATAAAGTTGGTCAGTAGAAATCTAATGGGTGGAGCAAAGTATTAATGCCAACACAAGATTACAACAATAAACTAAAAAATAATAAGACAAGACTTTGTAAATTGTGATACTAACTCGGAATGTAACTTCAATATAGTAATGTTCAATTGTTAGTGTTCTATTCTAGGGCACAAGGAATCCAATTCCCCAAAGCCAACAAATTATGCATGACCCTTGTTTTCCCTGTAATTAATTGAGAAAGATTAGCACATGCAATTTCGATTTAGGATCTCATAAATGATTCTATAAATATTCAAAGCAATCTTAATGTTACTCATTCATTTTTATCTGATGCAGACAAAACTGAATATGTTAACCTGTTTTTGAGCTGGATAGTTCAGTAAATCATCGTGCCCAAAATCATTACTTATTGTCATGGTTGTTTTTTTTAATGATATAAAAAATCCTATATTTGATCAGAAAACATATTTTTCAGAATACTTTCCATTTCTCTAATTCAAAGCTAAATTTGCTTCCAGTGTATGACGTTCAAACAAACTGGAATATTTTTCCTTTAACAAGTCATTGTTGTAATATACTACTAAACGGACAACTACATAATGAATTATTAATGGTGGAATACTAATAAATCACAAATACAAGCAAGTAATAATACCACTATGTCCTAGGCATGCCAAGTCTTTATCCTCTTGGTTGGAAATACTACTTCATGAAAACAACATATTTGAAAAAAAGAAATTTTCCAAAACTAACCAACACCAGTGTATCCAACAACATTGACATTTACATTAGCATGTCCTCAAAATGTATGGAAGTATCAAACAAGTGTAGTGCACTTCCCTATACACACTCCTCTTTCTTCATGTGCCTTCATAGGAAGTCCTCAAGTTCGATACTCTTGCAAGTGTTTCTACAAAGTTCTATCTTTAAAGGCACTCAAATTTCAAATAGATTAATGTATTGTATCTTGGTTCTAAATGATATAGACAACGATGGAAGAATCAACTGATCCTAAGCTCGATTATATGTCTCTATGAAATAGCATTAAGGAAATTGTTTCTATAAATCTTTAGGTCCAACTCAACATAGACAATGAAACAAGGCTAGACTTAAAATCTGACAAGACTTGAGAGTTGATTTAGGAAATTTGGTCAAAAGAAAATAACTTGGACACAACTTCTATTTTTTAATTGTCAAGTTTTACCCGATTCTTGCCCAAGCCCAAGTCAAATCCTGAGATGGTTCTACTCAAGTCTGAGTTAGACCTTGAATTATGTCCAAGTTAAGCTTTGACTCCATCTGATCTGCTTAGATTTAGATCCTAGCCAAGTTAACTCAGTTGAGTCTGATAACTATGACTACAAGTATCTTTGCTAGTTAAGGTAACAATGGCCCAAACGTGATATGAAAAGTAAATACAATGCGATGAATCATTTCTTATGATTTAGGATTGATAAATTTCAGATGATGGAAATGTTATGTTTTCATGGATGGATATTTTTGACAAAGATATGGTGAAATTTTCAAAGCTTAGAGGTTGTCATAAATAATGGTATTGTAATTCAAGACCATAACATAACAATATCACAAGTAAATAAGAACATAACAATATCACAAGTAATTATCAACATAAAAAAATATTTCTGCCTTTTTTATTTTCTAACAGAAAGAGCAAATGTGTATATCAGGTTTCGTAGAAGAAAGTAGGGAAGTCTTCTAGTTCAAAGGAAGCAGTTGCAACAGTGGAGAACGTGGTAGTATTGGAGATAGATCCAAGTGAACGAGGTTCTTCATAAGTACCTTCCATGCTAAGAGAGAGTGTTGAAAATAGTAACAGAAAAGGTCCTTCTTTAATTTGTGCCTTAGTCAATGAGACCATAACCACTTTTTCCTTAGCATGCACAAGTTCCTAAAAATTAGGACAAGTTCCTAAAAATCAAGATGAGTTCATAGAGAACTTTTTACTCATGTGAATAGTTGGAGGCTCACTTATTTGTCTCCTAGTGCGAGATCAATTTTGAAAAGCATAAAAGACTAGTCTCAAAGGTTATTTGTGGCTAGGACACGTTGCATTATTCATTTAGACTCATTTAACTAGTAAATCACATGCCATAGTTCAAAAAATAAACTTGCCAATTTTAGATGGGTCGAAAATCTTATAAGGAGGACAAAGGCACATAAATGATAATTTTTTTGTGAGCATGAGTCTGTGATACAAGGAAATAGACAACACGAGATTGTGTGCAGAATCTTGTATGTAGGAAGGGCGTACTAAGGAGGAACCTACGCGCAGTTGATAAAGAAAACTTACTTGGGGTTTATGCAAGGAAATAGGAAAGAAAGATAAGGATTCTTGCAAGGTGTTCCCACTTAGGACAAGTAGGGATAATAGGATTGTTTTTCTATTGAAACAAGCTTGTATTGTAAGAGATCTATTGCTCAAAATTCTGTCAATAAAATTCTCAAGCAAGCAGAGGGTTTTCCCAATTGGGTTACCTAGAAAATATTGTGTTTTTTTCATTGTGTGACTATTTATTTTTGCTCCATTTCTATTGCAAACAAGTAGACAAATTCTCTGTCTTAATGAAAATAAACTAGTTTTTAGATTGTTAATTAGAGAACTTGTAGAATTTCATGGATTTTCTACACACAACTTAACTTTATAGCATGAATTTATTATAAAATAAATTTCCTAATTTAAAACACCTAAGTTACAAAGTATGACCATTTTTATCTATCCACATTATCACAGATGCCTCTATATTGTCTCAATCTTCAGATTAAAATATTGTGGCATAATAGTTGGCTAGGTATGAGATGGAAAAAACAACATATTAAGTTGTTTTCCAATGTTATCAACCATGTCAACTTTGTAGTGTGAGAAATATTGAAATGTTAATGTATGTTTAACTCCTTAGAATGCTAGGATTCTAATTTTCCAGCCTTTCAAAAGTTTCTCCTATCAGTGCAATGTATAACATGATATAAAATAAACACAATACTCCAAACTCGTATCCATACTAGAGAAATTCATGTTAGCCTCTATAAAGGATTTTCTTCATTTGTTGCAACTTCACTCATCTTTAAGCTATAATACAAAAAAATGACTATCTTGTGAAATTAATCTCTTTCATTTCAGTCGATCATAACTTATAACTTGAAGCATATTATAAAGAATGGCATTGAAAGGCATTATCCTTTCAATCCCACTCAAATTGTCTTCGTGAAAAGATCATTATGGTTGTGGTGAACATTTGTTCTATGTATCCCAAAATGATTGGGCACAAGATGGATCATAAACATCCCTTCCCATCAATGGTATTTCCAGCCACAAGGCACCATTAGTTGTTTGATGCCAACCATTAGATATTTTAAAAATATTGTGCATGTGCAAAGAGCTTCATTATCAAGTATCAGTTTCGTACAAGACAACAAAATGAGAATTCCACCAATAAAGGTTATTTAAATAGAGACACGTAGTAGAAATTAAAAAAAAAATCCAAAATTATATTAACATAGTTATGAAATTTAATTGGTTTGGAGTATAATAAAGTTATTTTTCTGAGGAAAATTGTAGTTGAGTAACATACACTGACTAGAAAACCTTGAAGTAACTAAGAAAAGAGACACCCTTCACAAGCCCATGGTGTTTCACAAGAATGGAAAACACAATATGGTAAAATATTTTCTGAAGGTGTGCCTTGAAATAGTAAGATATTGAATGACATCAAATAAGATTCATACTAAGGAGTAATCTATGTGCATGTGAATTTGATAGAGGAGAACTTCCTTGGGGTTTGCATAAGGAAATAGGGAAGTAGGATCAGGGTTCTTGCAAGCTATTTTAGCTTAGGACATGCAGGGAGAAAAAGATAGTTTTTCTATTGAAACAAGTTTGTATTGTAAGATATCTATTGCTCAAAATTTTGTCAATAAAATTCTCAAGCAAGGAGAGGGTTTTCCCATTTGGATTCCCTAAAAAATATTGTGTTTTTTTCATTGTGTGACTTTTTTTTTTGTTCTTGTTCTGAATAGAGAAACTCTTTGCCTTAATGAAAAGAAACTAGTTTTCACATTGTTCATTAGAGGAATTCCAAAAGTTCATGGATTTTCTACACACAACTTAACTTTATAGCATGAATTTATTATCAAATAAATTTCCTAATTTAAAATACCTAAGTTACAAAGTATGGCCATTTTTAACTATCCATGTTATCACAAATGCCTCTACTTGGTCTAAATCTTCATATTAAAAGATTGGGGCATAATGGCTCGCTAAGTTTGACATGGGAAAAACAACATATTCAATTGTATTTCAACGCTATCAACCATGTCGATATCTCCCCCTACCCTCACCCTCATATATGAGGGTGGGGGTTGCTAGGGTTCCAATTTTCCAGCCTTACAAAAGTTGCTCCTGTCAATGCAATGTGAAAAATGATATTAAAAAAAGAAGACTCTAGACTTGTATCCATACTAGAGAAATTCATGTTAGGTTGTATAAAGGATTTACTTCATTTCTTGCAACTTCACTCTTCTTTCATCTATAATATAGAAAGATGACTTCCTTGTGAAATTAATGTCCTCCATTTCAGTCTATCACGACTTACACCTTGAAGAAGATTATGAAGAATGGCATTGAAAGGCATTATCCTATCAAGCCTAATAGAATTGTCTTAGTAAAAAGATCATTATGGTTTTGGTGAACATTTGTTCTATGGATCCCAAAATTATTGAGCACAAGATGGATAATAAACATCCCTTCCCACCAATTGTATTTCCACCCACAAGGCATTGTTAGCTATTGGGTGGCAGCCATTAACTATTTGAAAAATATTGGGCCTGTGAAAAGAGCTTCATTATCAAGTATCAAATTCATACCAGACAATAAAATGAGAATTCCGGCAATAAAGGGTATTTAAATAGAGACACATAGAAGAAATTAAAACAAAATCCAAAATTATATTAACGTAGTTGTGCAATTTCATTGGTTTGGAGTCTAATAAAGTTATTTTCCCAAGGACAATCGTAGATGAGTGAACATACATTGACTAGCAAAATTAGAAGTAACTAATAATAGAGACACCCTTTACAAGCCCATGGTGTTTCACAAGAACGGAAAATACAATATGCTAAAATATTTTCTGAAGGTGTGCCTTATAATAGAAAGATATTGAATGACATCAAATAAGATTTTGTGTGCCATGTAATAATAAAGTATTGAAGAGCATCCAATAAGATTCTACGATGTTATTGTTGATGTCATTGATCTACAAAATTTATCCATGTAGCCATAATTCATTTCTCAAGAATTTGGCTAGTATGAAGGGTATAAATACTTGTGTTTAAGCAGAAAAAGTTAGTGTTCATTTGTAATTTCATGCTTATGAGGCACCCACATTCTCATCATGGCTTTGGAGATCCACCCATAAATATATCCTAATGGGAGCTAAAATTCGATCAGAAGTAACTATAGTAGTTAATAGGGTCTTGGCATGATGATAAATAGGGTGTGTTTCATACCCTAACTGAGGTATGGAATTTCCGATCCCTTTGCTTCCCATGGGCCATCTCGCCCATCCAAGAAATTCATCACACCTTTGTATGCAAGTCTTGTTCGATATGGGACTAGGTGCAATCTAGCATGGCAGACTCCCCATCTATGGTTGCTTAGCCAACAAATTATTTTAAAGGTTGTAAACTACTTATATTTCACTGTAATATTCCCATACTAGAAAACGACATGCTTGTAGCAAAGTTGAAATACCCAAATAAATAGAAATAATTTAGTGTCTATAGTTGTACAAAAATATCCCAATTAGCTGGATAAATCTAGATAAATTCCATATGTCTTAATCCATTAATATTTTCCATGTTTAAAACAAAAGTAAGAAGGGAACACTAAAATATCATCATGTAGTTACCTGCATTCAAGTGAATGACTTGAGTAGTGAGTTCTAAATCCCGAGGACACCACTCATCCACAACGAAAACAACTCTGAAATAGTCCACGGTTTCTCTAAATTCATCAGTGTAAGAAATTGAAGTAACTCAATTGGGTTCATCATCATGAGGGATTGGCTCAACATCAGTCCATTCTGGCCTCTGGCTAAGAGGAACCCTCACTTATTCCTCCTTGTCATTTGACGATGCCATTTCTTGAGTCAAACATAACTCGCTCGGTGTTATCTGCCCTCTGATGCTACAGAACCCAGCTACATCCCCAATAGAAGAATGTAGGTCTAATACAATTTTTTATTGATCCAATGACAAGCCTAACAAGGGGCACAAGTACACTTTTGAGTTTCGAGCATACACAGTAAGATAAAGAAAATTCCCATCACAAAACAAAAACGGGCTCAAGAATCTCACAAGTTTTGTTCTATAATCATAAACTAAAATCGTCTCAAAATTTTCTTGATAGTAACCAATAAGAGACACCAAATTGTGATGCCTGCACTTAGAAAGAATCTCTATTTATTCTTGGAATTGTTGGATACCATGTTCTGCTAGTGTTTTTCCTCTCTTAACAACAACATTCATACCACCACCATCAATCTCTCCTTCATAAACTTTCCCAAAACCACCAACACCAAGAATCCATGACTCATCAAATTTTTTAGTAGCCTCTTGTATCTCTACAAAGGTAAAATGTCTGCAAAACCTAGAAGGTGCAGATGACACATAGCTCCCTCTACCACACTTTCCAGAAGTAGTTGAATATTTTCTCACAATGGTGTGTGAGTTACCACCATAGAGTGGTAGAGGCAACCATCCAGGGTGCTTTTCATCAACTGACCCACTAGAACATTGACAAACAAAGAAGTAGAGAGAAAGAAGAAGCGCTAGTGCAACAATCACTCCAAGTACCATGTCAAGTACTTTAAGGTATTTGTAGTCAAAAGTATCTAATTTGAAAGTTACTAAATTGAACAATTCCAAAACGCATGTCAAAACAACATGGCCATTAATAGAATAGTTTCTTGACAAATGCATATATTAATGTGTCAAAAGAGTTCTCAAAACACACTTGAATTTAGAAACATACATTATTGAGTATAGATCTCATCACTCTTGGCATGATGCACTCTTTGAGAAATCAAATTCCAAATAGTTCATGGGTACAATGTTTTGCCTCGTTAGCTTATTCACTATTAGGGACTTCATACTTAGCTCAAACAAAACTTTATGGGTTCCATGCTGAGCATATGTTGTTGAGTCTAAGATCAATTTTGGATGTTTGGGTTCTTTGTTATGAGTCATCTAGGCCTCCAACATGTACTCTCCTTGTCCTCCTCTCTATCTTCACAAGTTGTGATCAACTGGTCTTCCTTCGTCACAAATTTACTTATCTGAACAACTTCTTGTCTTCCTTCAGTAATGGCCCAACAACAAGTGATTGTCCACATCTATAGTCACTAGCAGCAAAAGCACCATCAATACTCATTGAAAAATCACCAAATTTGGCTTTGAAATTTGACACCTTACATAATAAATCCAAAGATACCTTACATAATAAATCTAATTAATCAGATCAATAAATGAAGAAGGTAAGTGACA
This sequence comes from Pinus taeda, assembly GCA_000404065.3. Lineage (NCBI taxonomy): Eukaryota > Viridiplantae > Streptophyta > Pinopsida > Pinales > Pinaceae > Pinus > Pinus taeda. The sequence continues at coordinate 86,591 of APFE030328810.1, forward strand.
ATACACTTAACACTTTTCATCATCAAAATGTCATTTTTGAAACCCTGAGAATTGATACTCTCTCTCAAACCCTGCAAGTGAAATATCAGATTCAATTATCTTTTTCCATTATTTTCTATTGAAATTACTACAATAATGATCATTTGATGCAAGATCTAATTCACATGTTAAAAGTTGAAAACATGCTTGAAAAAGAAAGTGATCTGCCCTGTGGGTGAGTGTAGAGTTAATTACAACTATTCTAGTTTCCATGGCATCACTTACCATGACCATGAGCATAACTTACTATGACATTGTAAGCGGTTAACAAGATACATGAAAGTCCAAAATTACTAACATTTCATTGATGGATGCATTTTTTAACAGAGCTGATCCTAATGATAGGTAATATTGGAACAAAAAGGTTCCTTCTAAGAAAGTGATCTTGCTTTAGGCATCATGTGGTCTACCAAAACATTCCAAATAAGTTTTACCCTCTCTATTGTACTCCTGTATCAAGACATTCAGTAGCTTAAAGTGACACAAATACTATTGTTAAAACAATTTTCTATGAAAAACACCATAGTCATCATGAAATAGTTGTTTTTACAAAAGATGTAAATGATTTCAGGAATGTTAAGCAACATAAGGTATTTTTTCCACATATTTATGGGTGTTTTTCAATTATGAGTGCAAAGGATTGAACCTAGCAGAAGTGCCACATTTTTCTATTGGAATCCATAATAAGACCCTCAGTGAAATTTGCTGAGGATTCTATCACAATTGAAATGATCTCACAATTTCCTTCTAGTGGACCAACAATCATCTGAACAATTTGTGAATTCACCTTCTCTACAATACTATCTATGATTGATTCCATCACAAGGACTAGTTTTATGTTAGTACACCTATGTCCACTTTGAACCATTAGAATTTCATGTTATCACAATTAGGAAAAGAAGGATTCCCTATCACTGAGCAGATCATTGAACACACTGAGATACCTATAAGAGAAACCTCCTTTTACATGTAGCATTGGCTTCTTCCAAATCCAGATCAGTGTCATAGTATAATATAGGGATATTTCCGACCTAATTCCATCTGAAGAGGAATCATTCCAACCTTTTATGGAAATTTCAATACCAGAGTTATGCCCAATGAAACTACAATATGTGAAGAAAATGAAAAACAATAGTCAAGTAGATGGTGAATGTTTTAAGTTCTAAAAATGCAATGATAAGCATACAAGTCAATTGTTATTACCTGATATAGTAGATACTCAAATGCATTGTGAGAAAGTTTCCAATTTCAAATCCCCTATACATTGTGAGAAAATCTCCAAAATTCAGATCCCTTTCCTGTAACATAACAGATAAGGCTCTTTGTGAATCTGGCCAAATGGAAGCAGACTACCATGTGCAAGGTTGTTTCCGCTTCCTGTAAATAAACCATATATTATATTGTAAATTTATAATGGAAATGTATTTCGTGTACAGAAAAGGAAAATTTAACAAAAACTTATGTTCATGTAGCTATTGAAAAAGGAGTAAACCAACCTAGATCTATCTTAACTCCAGATCTATCAAGCCCCAAGAGGGATTGAATCTCTTAAGGTGAAAACCTTTCTTTTGAATGCAAAACTTGAAGAAATGTTTTTACCTCCAGATATTTGAACCCGTTCAATACTTGATATATCAGAGTTAATATGGGTCTAAGCTCATATATATATAATTTCATTTCATTTATATTTGTTTCATTTTATTTATTTTTATTTAACCAGGTCAAACTGTTAACATTATATTACAAAATTTCTTCCATACTGGGCTTGAGAGGGCCTCCTCACACAATACAATATATTTGGAATCTTGCAAGTAATTCATTTCTAGTAATGGCCCACTGATTATACTAGTGTTTATCTCAATACAATAACCTTGTCAAGTAAGTCCTAGCAAACTAGTCGCATTCAAATAGTTAGCTACGTTATTGAAATCATGAAATAGAGCTATATATTTTAATTACTGTGATACAAATGCAAGAAGTGAACTCCTAATTTCATATGCAACCCACTCTTGAGGAATGATATTTCATGATCAACTTGACAATTTCAATGTGTGCTACACTATGGTGAGGAATTAGGACCGCATAGCCACTTGTGAACTTAAAATGAAATAAATGAGTATATATTTTGACCAAAGCGTGTATTAGGACCCTCAACGTTGAATATCTAGATCAAGAAAAGAGAGACAGACTAGAATTTGTTGTCTGTTTACTCCATAAATGTTATGCAACCAGCTCACAAACTAGAAGAAAATATAGATCAACGACTTCAAAATCAGCCTCTTTGAGGGGGAAACCTCCTTTACATTACACAAATGAACAATTCTTGGATGATACAAATGACAAAACCTCCTTTCTATATATAGGAATCTGAGGGGTCACAATATAATCAAATCTGACATAAGAATAATAATATAAGGGCACAACAATAACAATAGTGGGCTTCTATGGGGCACAATAATAACAATATGGGGACAATAGATGCATAACGATAACAATAAGGGCTATAATGACAATAGTAATGGGGGAATCACTAGTATTATAGGGAACTAAAATGCCAATCTCCTTTAAAAAAGTGTTGTCCTCAATTCTTGAGTAGTTATGGATGCTTCTATATAAAAATTTGCATCCTTCCATGTGGAATATTCAATGAGTAAGTTCTTCCACTTGATGAGATACTGTGAAATTGATCGATTTTGTAGTTGTTGAGTTCTTGTTTCTATGGTTGCTTCATGTTACAATATGCTTTTTCCTTCCTTAACAAGTTCTGGAAATATTGTTTGAATTGAGAGCTTATCACCTATAACCTTCTTTAACCATGCAACATGGAAAACTAGGTCCTCTCGGGAAGCTACAAGAAGCTCCAATTTGTATGTCATAGTACCAATATTTTGCAACACCTTGTACGAACCATAATACTTTGGTGATAATTTATTATCCTTCTTAGCTTGCTTGAGGGATATTTGTTTATATGGTTGTAGCCGTAGAAATCCCCAGTCACCTACATAAAAACTTCTTTCATTGTGATGTTGATTTGCATGTTGTTTCATTCTATTATGCACCAAAGTAAGGTTATCCTTTAAGAGTTGGAGAACTTGTTGTTGATTCTTGATGTGATCTTCCATTTCTTGAAACTTATAATTTTCTCTTAAATATGATGTGATGGACAGTTGATGATATCCATAAAGTGCCATAAATGGGGTCATTTTTGTAGCAGTATGGAAGGAATTTTTATACCACCATTCAGCTAGAGCCAACCATTTGACCCATAATGTATGTTTATCAGATACAAAGAAAATAATATATCCTTCTAAATATTTGTTTACTGCCTCAGTTTTCCCATCAGATTGAGGATGATAAGATGAGCTATGAGCTAACTAAGTACCAAGACAAGAAAATAATTATGTCCAAAAATTTCCAATGAAATTGGGATCTCTGTCGCTTACAATAATCTTTGCGTTTCCATGTAGTTTTTTAATTGTTTCCATAAATGCAGTAGAAACTATACTAGCTTTAAATGGATGAGATAATGCACAAAAGCATGCATACTTGGTAATTCTATCAACTACCACCTTGATGACACTCTTTCCTTTTGACTTGGGTAAACCTGTGATAAAATCCATTGAAACATCCTCCCAACATTGGCTTGGAATGGATAAAGGTTGTAATAGACTTAGGGTCTTAATTGTTTCAACTTTATTTTGTTGGAAAACCAAAAATTCCACTACAAACTTTTGAATATCAGATTTAAGGCCATCCCAAAAAAAATTCCTTCTTAACCCTGTGGTAAGTTTTTAAAAATCTTGAGTGCCCTCGTAAGGGAGAGGTGTGCAATTCCATAAGAATATTTTTTTTGAGTTGGGAATTATTACATAGTTATAAGCGATATTTGTACCATAATGAATCATTTTTCCAACTAAATGTATCAAATGTACTGGGATCTTGTTGTATCTTTTGAATGAGTTCCCACACTTATTCGTCATTCTTCCATTCATCCCTTGCTTTGTTTATCCAATCCGGTTGGATAATAGAAATGATGCAAAGCAATGCTTCCACATCCTCATCCTTTCTTGAGAGTGCATCTGCCACAAAATTTTGCTTCCCTTTTTTGTAGATGATTTCAAAGTCATAACGCAACATCTTTGGGACCCATTATTGTTGCTCTTCTGAGGATAATCTTTGTTCTAAAAAGTATTTAAGACTATCATGATACATTTTTACCTTGATGTGTCTTCCCATTAGGTAGGGTCGCTATTTCTTAAGTGCATGTAGTATTGCCAACATTTCCTTCTCATAAATAGCTTTGTGTAAATACTTTCCTTTGATGGACGAATTTCAAAAGAAATGGGTCTATCTTCTTGCATTAAAACAACACCAATTCCATTTCCTGAGGCATCACATTCCACAATAAAGATTTTTGTGAAGTTCGGTGTAGCTAAGACTGGTGGTTGGCACATTAACTCTTTAAGATGTTAAAAGGTCTTAGTTTCTTCTAGAGTCCATGAAAATGCATCTTTCTTCAATAATTTTGTTAGAGGTGATATTATTCTCCCATAATTATTACCAAACTTGTGATAACACCTTGTCAACTCGAGAAATCCTCGTAGATGCTTTATGGATGTGGGCATTTTCCACTCCTTAATGGATTTAATTTTTCTAGGGTCTACCTTAATACCTTCATGAGATACAATATGACCCAAGTAATCCACCTCTTGTACTCCAAAGTCTTTTGGGAAGTTTTAGTTTCTATGAATAAACATTTAATCCCCTAGACTAGTAAGTAAGTATAAAACAACAATGCAAAGCATTATCTACCTTTTCTATACCAATAGATTAAATAAGATAGTAAAGAGCCCTACTTGTAGCTTTCGCTTACTCCTTATCTCCCTTGACCAATTATATCGCTCCTTTCCGTACTTAATCCACTTGAAAAGTACTTACGCATAGACAGAAGGCAAAAAATGATCAAATAATATGATAATGGTCTATTGATTAAACATAGAATGGAATCAAGTTCATAATACACATATGAAAGCATCAATGAACAATACAAACATATGTAAAAAGATTTGAACACTTTATTAGTAAAATGAAGAGTTTCAACCCAATTTTCTTGATTCAGTATCACTCCTCCAGTTCAATCCCATCCTCTCCTCATAACAAGCAAGACATTTTGACATCATTACAATACTTGAAACCAACTCAAGTCTCATACTAACAACATCTCCCTATAATTCAATGATTCAAGCCCCTCATCACTTAGATGAGTGGTCTTTTTATAGGTGAATGAAGGAAGTTATGCCATAAATGGTGATAATGAATGCCCTCCCAAACTTAGGATTTATTTCCATGGAGGAAGGGATAAAGGGATTGACATTCCTTAACTCCTTCCTCATCCAATTTTGAGCCCAAAGGAGTAGATACAATTGGGAAGCTTCTAGATGCATCCAATGGATAAGAATATTCCCAAACCCCTATGAAATGTCGCACAAATTCACCCAGCGCAGGGCAAAGAGGGCTCAAGTGCACTGCAATGCACCCTGGCAGTGTACTAGACTGCACTACAGTGCACCCTGATAAAAGCCTTCCTGTGATGATCTACTTAGAGGCAGTTTTTGGATGATTTCAGTCATGGAATATCTTGGGATGGAGGCATTCTGATGGTTGACTTCATTTAGGGCATGTAACAACTGAATTACAGTTTGATGGACCCTAATAGTACTGATCTATAAGTTGGGGTTGATGTGCCCAAATGGATCTGTAACAGTTGCCCCCTAAAGCATGAAGTCATAAATATGTATGTTGAGTGAAATTCTTTATCATGTGGAGAGGAGGTTTCAAAGTGGAAGGTGACCTGCATCAATTACAATACATATATCATGATAATTTGATTTTTTCTCATGAACTCATTGAGGGAAGGCATACCCATTCTCAGTTTATAAATTTTCATTACATGTATAAATATAGTCATCTATAGATATATACCCATGAATGGATGACCATGAATGTAAGACCGTTGTACATTTGATTTAGTACTCCCAAAAATATCACAGCTCGAATGGATGAAACTAGATCTAGGTTCTTCAATCCCATTCAATCTTTCGCTCAAGTGCAAGTCTAACCATGTGAATAGATGATCTGAATTTGAACATGTGAAGACATCATCTGATTACCAGCCAATGATGTAAGTCATTAATAGACGTGAGAGGAATCATCGATAATGATAATGACCCTCAAGGTACTACAATACATTTCTCATGGTGTGAATAAATGATTTGATTTCGAGCACTATACAAAGTATTTCACTGGAAGGCTAGTGATGTTATCCTATCTCCGGAAGCGAGAAACCTACCATTGATGTATACATGCCTCAAGGTACTGAGGGGGTGTTTCTAAGTCAACTTCTTGGATAATGTGTTGATGTCGACAAGAAGCGACTCATCACAGGACAGCCTTGATGTATCCCACATTAATGACACAAAATGAGGTAAATGATTTTAGAGATGAAAAATCGACTGACAATAGAAGGGCGGGAATGGTGGTCATCAAAATGAAGGTTCACGATATTGCAAAGGATGAAGTTTGAACTGAATGACTTCTCTTGAACATGTCGGTGACACTGAGATGAATTGGTAGCATTAACCCAAAACAAAGTAATGGATGGTATGATAGACCAACATTGTGATAACCATCAAGCTGAATGACGCAACCCACATAGTCATGGTGATGAGGTGAAAGTGTCATGTTCAAGAGTGACTTGCTACCATAAAAATTTTTCCCCTTTTTAGAATTTTTCCCAGTCATTGCTGACCAGTACCTCTTTATTTTTTATTAATATTGAGGAGGATAACATATGCTCGTTGTATAATTCCACCCTTTAGGTGAATCCATCACTATTTTATGCTTTAACAAGTCTAGCGAAGGTGAAGCTTGGTCTTGTCTAGATGGATAAGTTTGTCACTATTTGATGTTTTTAACGAGTTTAACGACAAAGATAAATCGGTCATTTTCATGTTTAGAGAGTTTGAAAAGGGACGAAAAGGAACTCCAAAAGTTCTTTTTCATAGACTAATCTCTCGAGTCTGAAAAAGCGTAAAATAATACAAGAGAGATATCGTTTCCAATATTTTAACGAGCTGGAAAGGACAAGCACTTTGCAATCTTTTCATGTTTAGAGAGTTTGAAAAGAGATTAAAGAGGACTCCAAGGGGGCTCCTTTTTCGTTTTTATAAAAGCTCGAAAAAGATATAAAAGTTTTCTTTGTGGTCAAAGATGTTCAATTTACATTTGAGCACGTCAAAGTCTACATGTCAATTGTCAATTGTCAATCTTGCTCAAAAATCATCAAAAATAGATTAAAAATACCTGTTTCATGGATAAAATGAACAAAAATGAATGTTTACTTGATTAATGTGTAAGAAATAAACATAAAATCAAGTTTTACCATTTCACATTTACCCTTGGATTTTGGTGCCTTGGAGTAGTTTTTACCTCAAAGTTCACTAGCTGATTGCAGAGGATTCAATGGGCCATTGCTCATGCTGTTTAGACTAGGTAGGAGCTATCTCTGTTCTCTTTCATTTCGTATAATTCATTTTTAGTTTCAAGCAAAAATTTTGAGTTTTCGGGGCCCCTAGGGTTTCAATTTTCCAATCTAGTATCAATGCATCCTTTCATCATCGAAATGTGCACTACAGTGCACTTACCTAGAATGTTGCCTGTATTGCAGTGCACTATCCCTAAGGCTGGGCTGCGCTAAGTGAAAAACCCAATTTCATTCAGTTGTTTTCACCCAAAAATTCTCCTGTTTTTTGCAAGGAATAGATCCTAATTTTCCTTATGGTTGTACTTTTAGGTATTCATCGGATTAGAATAATGATTACATGGAGAGAATGAGAGAACAAAGAACAGGATATGATTTCCCTAAATAACCAAGGCAAGGTTGAGGCCCTAAGGAATTACGGGTTACTCAAATATTTCTGATTACCTGGTATGACGCAACAAATGGAGCTTTTGTAGTTCCTTTTTCGTTCATGGGATCATATTGATCAAACATTTCACATTAGAGACAAAGTGGTCTCAATTACCATCAATGATGTACACTTTCTTACTGGACTGTCGAGATGAGGTGCCCCCATCTCACTTTATGGATTTGCCAAAGGGGGTGAATCAGTGACAGATTACATACGATAGTTCTATCAGCTAGGTGCATATCCTAGTAGTGACAGAAAGATTAACATTAGGGATGTAGTGATTTAGCATTAAGGCTGATCCTATTTACCATTACCAAATTGGTTGGCAGTGCAACACTACATTTGGCAAACATATCATACATGGAGTATGCATTAGAGTGTTTAGAGCCAAAAGTGTTCAACTGGTGCAAGGCAATACTTTCATCCTTAAAAAAACAACTGACCAAGGTGAAAAGCGGAGGGACAAAGAACTTTCGCTATGGGTCGATCCTAATTTCTTTCTCCTTGGAAAGAATTCCACTTATGCAACCACAACATGTTTCACTGGGTGTATCTGGACCTAGGGATCCACGGATGCAGAGATGGGTAGATCTTATGGCTAGGCATGTCGGTCAGTCATTGATCTCACTTACCTCTACATTCTTTGAGTGGCTTGATTGACAGGATATGGCCATCGTAGAGTATCCATATTCAGGGATGGATTTCTGCAGAGATCTAGACTTGATCTTACCAGTTGGAGCATAATGGGGTGCTATAGGTAAATTGTTTGACCAAAGTGTTTTTTTTATTTTAAAGTTTCTACATTTTTTTGTGTTTTTTGATTATATCCGAGACTAAACAAAATCATATTTTATGTATGAAGATATTGGAACTATTCGACCTGTGGGCCACCAACGAGTGGCAAGTGAGCCAACACAGAGACCTGTTGGGAGAATAGTTCTCTGAGACTTAGATTTAGCTGAGACACTGGCTAAACTACAGGACCACATAGAGGGTTTGACCCTAGGTATTCTGGATGTCCAGATTGAGGAGTTGCCTATGCGACTGTAGCGCCACACCATTGATGTGTCGATTCATTTGATGAGACTTTTATGCATGATAGCACACGTTGTGACCTATTATCATGAGCACCACTAATTTACTTAGATGTTCTCTGCATACATTTTAGTTTTTGGGTCAGATGACCAATTTTTGTCTTGGACACAAACTGTTTGTAAAAAATTTTAAAACAACTATCTATCTTTCATTTAGATTTCTTATTTGGTTAAGTAATCCACTTTTCATTTGTTGCAGATGTCAAACTTTTTGGAACCATTTGTTGGTTACACTGATGGGGCTAGTCATAGTACACAGAACCTATCCTCTATAGCAGGGGCCATTTTTTCTCCAAGCGGCGAGTTAGTGACTTTTAGACGGATTTGTATTGGTTGATTGACGAACAATATCGTTGAGTATAGCACATTGATTGGACTTATCTCTGATGCCATTTCACTTACCATATGTCGAATCATCATTAGGCTACACTCACAACTCTTTGTACTACAACTTACTGGCGTTTATACCGTCCAAAATCTAGTAATTCATCATATGTTCCTTAGAGTTCGTATTTTGGAAAGGTATTTTTAGAAGTCGCCAATTTTTTTTGGGAAGTTTTAGTGTCTACGGATAAATTCTTAAACCCCTAAACTAGTAGCTAAGTCTAGAACAATAGTGCAAAGCATTCTCTACCTTTTCTATAACCAATAGATCAAATAAGATAGTAAAGAAGCCTACTTGTAGCTTTCCCTTACTCCTTATCTCCCTTGAACAATTATGTCGCTCCTTTCTGTACTTAATCTGCTTGAAAATTACTTGCACATAGACGAAAGACAAAAGTCGATCAAAGCATATGATAATGATCTATTGATTAAACATAGAATGGAATCAAGTTCATAATACACATATGAAAGCATCAATGAAAAATACAAACATATGGAAAAAGCTTTGAACACTTTATTAGTAAAAGGAAGAGTTACAACCAAATTTGCTTGATTCAGTATCACTCCTATAGTTCAATCCCATCCTCTCCTCATAATAGACAAGACATTTTGACATCATTACAATACTTGAAACCAACTCAAGTCTCATACTAACAGCATCTCCCTATAATTCAATGATTTCCAGCCCTTGATCACTTAGATGAGTGGTCTTATAGGTGAATTAAGGAATTTATGCCATAAATGGTGATAATGAATGCCCTCCCAAACTTAGGATTTAGTTCCATGGAGGAAGGGATAAAGGGATTGATGTTACTTAACTCCTCCCTCATCCGATTTCGAGCCCAAAGGAGTAGATAAACTTGGGAAGCTTCTAGATGCATCCAATGGATAAGAATATTCCCAAACCCCAATGAAATTTCGACAAATTCGCCTAGCACAAGCCAAAGAGGGCTCAAGTGCACTGCAATGAACCCTAGCAGTGCACTAGACTACATTGCAATGCACCCTGATAAAGGCCTTCCTGCGTTGATCTTCTTAGAGGTAGTTTTTGGATGATTTCAATCATGGAATCTCTTCGGATGGAGGCATTTTGATGGTTGACTTCATTTAGGGCATGTAACAACTAAATTAGAATTTGATGGGCCCTAATAGTACTGATCTGTAAGTTGGGGTTGATGTGCCCAAATGGATCTATAACAAAAAGAAAATTTTGGAGCTTTTTGCATATAATTGTTTCTCCTCCAATAGTTTGAGCACCCTATCAACATGTTGAACATGATCCTTCCAAGACTTGTTGTAGATTAGTATATCATCAAAAAATACTAACACAAATTTTCTAAGGAAGGGTTTGGAAATGGAATGGTCAAATTCATTTCTTCTTTCTCTAAGGTTTTTTTCTAGTGTATATCCTCTTCTTTTGACGTTTCTTGTTCTTTTTCTTCCTCCTCTTCACAATCTATGTAAAATAATTTCTTCTCAACACACTTATGACCTTTAGTGTATTTGATATTGTTAGCCTCCTGCTGTAGCAGGTTACTCATATTTCATGATTGACATTTTTACAGGCCAAATATGTCATACTTTGCATGCTGCAATGCTCCATATTTACTTAACAGTCTCCAAGCGAAGAAGGCTACTCAGAGTTCATTTAATTGCCTTCCAAATTTTTGAGAAGTTATTCCGGTATCGCCAATTTTCAGTTAAAGGGAGGTCCAAACAGCTTAATCTTGGTCTCCCTAGGTTTAAATTTCCTGTTTTAGAATATAGAGAATGTAAATCTGTCCAAACAGCTTAATCTTGGCAGATTCGTAGATAGGTAGAGAAGCAAAGGAGCCCAACAGCTTAATCTGGGCCCTTGGAAGAAATAAGGGTAGTATGTAGATAGGAAAGCATCAAAATAAAAATGAATGATGGGTTTGCAAGTCTAAGTGCACCCAAATCAAAAGAAGAAAAAATGTTAGGTAGTAGGCTGGGTAGGTAGTTGTGAAGTTGTTGAATCCTAATTGCTGATTAGTTCCAGACTTTCAGGTGTGATCTCATTCAGCACACAATCAGCAAGAAATTCTATGCGAGAAGCTTAAAAGAGGTATAACTAACTCCCCTTCTCTGCTTTCCCAAATCATTAACTAACTTCCCCAAAAGAGGTCAAGATCTGCTTGACACCTCTTATGTTCAATCATTTTCATAACACTAGCTTGAGTAAAGATCTGCTTCACTCAAAGTTGTTCCATACTTTCCCTAAAGAATGGTCATACCCCCTTGTAACAGCCTAAGGTCTCTCGAACTTAGCGCTTTCTTACCACCATCATATTAACCACTAACATTATTATTTAGCTCCCTATATTTTCCCATCCCCCTACTAATATTATGCAAATCATCCCCTATATACATATCCCTCCCCCTGGTTGAAAAATAACCATAAGTATCCCCGGGAATTGCTCAGTTTACCAGAAACTAAGCAAGAACCCTTAACCTCCAAATCATCTCCCAGATACAATGGACTCCTTCCAGAGTATAAAATCCCTCTGAGGTAATCGGACCCCTTTCCGAAACCTCAAAATGCCCTTCGCACCCAACTACTTGCTCTTTCCGCCCAAAACTTACACTCCGCAGAACCTTAAAGCCAGATCGCATCGCAAGATCGCACTTTCCTCTCCATGCAAGTTATGACCCACCCGTCACCACCCGACGCGATATCGTGATATCAGTGGTCGGCGGTCGCAAGCGCCAAATGCCCAACTCAAGCACCCTCCGTTCCCCGCCGATGTGATATTGCGATCACATCGGAGCTAGTTCATCGCATTACCTCCAATATCAGCACCTCACCATGTCATTCTGTACCAGGGACCCACCACAGCTGACGTCATCCGCCGTACAGCCGACGTCAACAGCCAGAAAGCCGAAACTTCGCGCAGGAAGAAAAATCGCACTTCGGAGCTCCAGAACAAGAAACAGAGGCAGTTTTCGATGCGCGATTAGCGCA
>APFE030328813.1:2453-21034 GCA_000404065.3 Pinus taeda
AATTAATTAATACTTAATAATAATTGTTTTTCTTAATCAATGTTATTAATAATGTTCCCCAAATTTGGGTCATGGAAAGAGAGAGCAAGGAGAATGATATACCACTTTCCCCTTTGGCCAATACGCAAGGGGATACGGAAACATGCCCCCCACAGGTGTCAATATGAAACCTTGGCATTATATTTGTCTTAACATAATGACGAGATGTAAAACATTATGGAATAAGGATTGCAAGGACATGAGATGGGTGGCAAATTCACGGTAGAAGCATGTGAGCTTGCATAGAGGTGATATGGTGGTGAATAGACCTATCTAGCACAAGGCATTTTAGCGAGGTATTAAATTAATGGTGAGAAACCTATATTAGTTGAGACACTATTGAATGTTGGCAATAAAAGGTTTGGAGAAGGTGGTTGATATATTGCATAAGTTCACTATTGGAACTCTTAGTTTATGTAGCTCAGTGCTAATTAAAGGAAAGAAGCCCTTTGGACTCAGTCAAGTGGAGCTCAAAGGCCTTCAACAACTTATGGTCATGGAAATTATATACTCTAGGAGTTGTAGGGGAAAGAGGCGGCAATAGGGATGAGGATAGAGTGGCTTAGGTGATTCACGTGTAGTTATTTCACATTACTTCCAGGTACTTTTTTTTCTAATGTATGCTTCTTTTTTGTGAAGGGTCATGTTCATCAAACCTATGATATAGGTAGATGAACCATTTTTAGATTTGCTGATAGTCATAGTTGTTATGGTAATTCCCATTTCGAAACTAATTTTTTTTTTTTTGGAGGAAGAATTGGAGTGGGGAGGATACTCTTATTGGTAATTGATGGGGCTTATACCTAGTGAGAATGAGGAAAATATAGAGAATAAGGAAGGCAGTTCCTGTTGTGGAATCCAAAGCACTATATAATCTTGATATTGGGCGAGGGAAGTTGAGGGGTTTTCCGTTCTCTGCGAAGAGGTAAATAAATTGTAGGTCGATGAACACATTGGTGGCTGGAGTAGGTATGCATCCAAAAACAATTATGAGAATGGGGTGAAGAAAAAACCTCTTGCAAGGTGTTGTAAAAGTGGAAATACAACCTCTTAGAGGTCAAAACTAGTGAGGAATGGAAGCTAGATCCTATGTCCATATTTGGAGGTTTGGTTATATTCTCTAGAAAAAAATTACTTGTTCAATCACTCAAGCCCTTGCAATAGAGAAATCCTAGGGGAACATCGACACAATGGAGGGAAGAGGATAGGATGTCATTCTCATCCCTAAATAGTGTGCAACCTGATAACAAGCTCAACACTCAGGACTTTGGATATATATTTAGTCTAGTCTTAGTAGGAACTCTCACGATGCTGAGAGAGAGAGGGATGCCTTGGAGAGTAGCAACCTAGTAACCATAGATATGTTGTCAGGGGAATTCATGCCTTCAAAATAGATTTGAAGGTTTTGCAGCAATGTGCCATGAAAAACTTCCCATGCATGTTCATGAGGATTTGTTGATATTGGGAAGAGAGGCCTCCTTAAAAAGAGGCTCTCTATTTGATGAAGAAGTTAGATCATAATGTGAAGGTTATATTCTAGATACACGGTAGACACAGAGCAAAGTGAATGAGTAAATATGTGCAAGCAACCTTTACTTGCAAATTAAATATCTCTTGGGAAGGGTGGTCTTCGACAATGAGGAAGAAATGAGGGATTTCCAATAGACATTGGATCATTTGCATGGCCATCTTGGGCACTATGATTTTAGATTTGAGAAAATGGAAAGGAGAATGGCATCGATTGCATGACACCTAGATATTCCACTAGTAGACCCCCAGGGCTCCGGTCAACCCAACGGATCCTATTCCTATTGATGGGACAAAATCTGACTTGGTTCCTCTGGTTTCTGATGTCTTGTTATGATGCTTGTGGAGTGTCCGTTGTTTATGTTTATGAAGTAAATAGGCATGTCCAATTTCCTATTTTTATTTTCATGTTTAAGTCCATTATGTTAGATATTCTTAGTCACTTATGGCTCTCCAAATGGCCCATTTTTTGTTGTGATCTAGTCTTCCAGGCGAGAGACGAGAAGGACATACGCGTTTTTTGATTTGTGTTAATAAGTTTAGCCTTACACAAAAAAAATTGTTATTAATAACATTAATAATTATTACTTAATTAATTTATTAATTGTTTCCTTAATTAATGTTTTTTTAACAATTATAAGAATTTGTATTAATAAAAATCTACACTTGGAACACACAACAAGTAAATAAAAGTGACTATTAGAAAGAAATTTTCTTACATGAATCTAAAAGGAAATGAGTTAAAGCCATCATCTGCTTGAAAAAAGAAGGGGGGAAGGTAGAGATCTAATACTAGACCTTTTAAAGGTTGCACCTACTAATTTTTTAGAACATGAGTATATTCTTACAAATTAGTTGCAGAGGATGATGCAAAAACAAAACATTTTTATGATTTTAGAGAAATAAACCCACCGCTAGATCCACAAGTGGCAAGAGAAATATTGGCAACCGATTTTGGGGTTTTCTTGTTTATATCTTTCCTACTTCTTATTAAAGGAGGGCAAGAACAAGGAATTTTTTTTAGCACATATGAAAGGAATGCATAGAAGAGTGGGCTTTTTTATCCTCCTAATCCTCCATTCCATCTTCTTCTTCTTTCTTTTTTGTAAGAGGGATTTTGTTAGTGTCCTTGGAAAAATAATTTTCCTGAATGAATGAATTAATATTATTTGGAGACACTTCATAAGGAATTTATTGATCAACTTAGGCCTCATCAACCATAATTTATTCGTTTGGGATCAAAAATTAATATCTATTACTTCAGGAAGGATGCTCATAAGATTCAAGCTTGCTAGCATGTGGCCTCTTATTCACATGCTTCTTGCATTTCCTTGTAACTAGTTTGAATGCTTCTTGCTCATCATTACTATGAGGAGATGGTAAAGGACTGGAAGAAAGCTGAGAAGATAGATCCTCGTGACAACTTTATGAAAACTATTCATACCCATGAAAATAAATTACATTTAAAGGGAACCTGTTCGGAATTCAAGTCTTGAATATGGGAGCAACCATTCAAGTTAAGATGAATGGCCTCATGAAGGTATTTTGAAAAATTCATTTCAACACAAATTCTAGTGCAAGAGAAGTTATTTTCTTTGTCCATATCACTAGAAATAATTCAACCTAATTTATATGCTATAATGTTGAAAATACCTTCAACCTAGTAAAGAAGGTGAATACATGGCAATCTGATCCACACAAGTGCAGAACAAATTTCCATCATGTGATTAAAGTCTAGAGATCAGTGGGTAAGAAAAATTCCTCTCATTCCCATGAAATAATGTCCAAATCTGTAGATTTGATCCCTATCCTCCTTGTATTCAAAAATAAAATAATAATAACCATTTCCAAAATAAAAAATACCAACATGTTCATGATTTACCCAATTAACAGAGGTCTACTCTAAGAAAAAATTATAGCTACACCAAGGGTCGGTGAACTTACAAATAATCCACTTTCTTTCGACGTAGTCACATTCTTCCTTGTAGAGGAGGAAAACCCTAAATCAAGAAAGAGATTTGACTCTATCTTTTCAATAAGTGTTCCTGGGAGACCCATTAAACAAGCAATGATCTCAACGACTCAAGAACTAGAGAGACACCATCATATCATAGTTTGATAGTAGGAAAAACCCAAATAAGATGTATACACATGGAATAAGAAAAGAGAATCCAAGATGATAGCAAATCGATCTAGTTGAAAACTATGACAAATCTTGAATCAACCAAAAAAACTCAAGATGTATCGTGAAGACTAAAAAATATGCATTCAACTAGAAATGAAACCCTATATCTAAAACAAAATGATCAACATGAAGGGGGGTAGCAATGACAACTAGGAAATGAAGGGGGGTAACAATGACAACTAGGAAATACTAGCCACTCACTCTTGCAACATATTCAACTTCATTCTATTACCCCATAACCTTACCTTTGAATGAATTATTTTCTTAATTAATAATATTAATAACAATAATATTTAATAATTTAGTTAACATTAATTAATTTTAAATTATAATGATTAATGTTATTTGATCAATATTAACATGAATGAGTGATCATACTCCAGCAAAAATTCATAATAACTCTAAAATATGAATTACTAATGAAATATAATAATAATAAATTAATTTTTTTTATGAATTAAAAATTATGTAAATTTCAAATGATTAATTATAGAAAATAAATTATTAAAAACATTACATAGTGATTTTAAATTTATTTTTGATGGTATAAAATTATTAAATATTTATTCGGTAAATAATTAATTTTCTTTAAATTGACATTATTTTATTATTAACTAAATATTTCATTTTGGTTTTTTTGTCTCGTTTAAAAAAAAACCACCACATATAAATTCTACATGAAACATGGAAAAAAATATACGGAGCATGGAAAAAATATACATTAGTTTTATACTAGACTATAAAATGCACTTCTCAACATAATAATATAATCGAATATTAAAAACAAAATTTTTTATACAACATTAAAATGTTCAATAAAACATAAATCCAAAAGTAGGAGAAAATAAGATGTGATGACTCTAATAGAGTATAAACACAAGTTCGTGAAATTTTAACATATGTGGTAACGAGGCACTTAAATGCTTTTAATGGGTGAAATCGTTGGTTAAGTTAATATTTTATTAAGTTTACATTAATTATTAAAAATATGATATATTATTTTAAAGGATTTATGTGATACATTATTTTTAAAAGATTTTAACTTTTTTTTTTATATTGTTATTTTTATTTGAGAAGTCGTTTTATTTGTATTTTTGGTGTATTTGTACTTTTTTTTAGATGTCTTCTTTAATTGAATTTTTTTAAATATTATGATTTTTTTTTTAATTTAAAAAGCGATATTGATTATAGATTTAATATTTTTTAAAATAAATTGAGATATTCATATTATATGGATTACATAGTTTAATTTTATGATTTTAACTAATTTTTGTTAATTACAAGTGTTTTTTTAACAAATCACCAAAAAATTTACATAATTATGATTCCATTATCAAATACAATTTTGTTTTTGTTAAACAGTGTGAATTGTCTGGATGGTAAGTGGCTGCAAGTGTGTTGCATTGATGTCAATCAGATCAACATGGAGGTTTGTGGTAGTATATGGGCTCAAATACTACATTGGACCTTCTCTACTGGAGAGTGCTCTAAAAGTGCTTTCCAACGGTATGTCAAAGTCCATGAATGACCATTGGGATCAACAGTAATTGACTCCCAAAGTTAGTTCTAAGCACGGGAAAATATCAGAGGTCGGAACCTCAAAGTCTATGAATTTTGGAACCCAATATAGAAAGGGATAAATATCGGAGGTTGAAGGCTTAAGACCTCAGTGGTGTATTTAAAAGGGACCCGAAATTGCATGCAAACCTGATATCGGAAGGACTACACAGGTCATATTGGAACATAGGGACCTCCCGAGATGGCATGGAACCAACGCAAGAGGTGAAATTTTTGGAGGCCAAAGTATCGAAGATTGGGACCTCAAAGATTAGAGATTTAAGAGCCTCGGATCCTCATAAATCCTTATAAATTTCAATTCTTGGAGAGCACTGGGGTTTTTTAGGAACAGGAAATACAAAGGAATTCATTGCAAAACTAAAGGACTACGGGACCCTTTCTCTCTCCTTCGGTAGGACACATGGTGGCTAGTGATTGGCCCTGAGAATCTGACAAGGCAGATGATGTCAGCATGACGTGGTAGTACAGAGGACACATGATAGTAAAATTTCACATTTTGGGTGGCCTAATGGGGCAAATACAGGGGACATGTGTCACCACTAAGGAGACGCCACGTGGGAACGCTGATATATGCATGACATCATCTCAAGGTCGTATATCGAAGGTTAGAGTTATTGTAACTCATGTGTAACTGCTTTATGAAAAAACTTCGATGAAGGGAGCTTCCGAGGTTGAGTGGAAAATAGTCAAGGGAGGTCCAAATAATTAATAGCGGAGAGAGGGTTTAACACCTAATTGTTATGTGATGCCATGTGGCAAGTATTTCAAAGGTTGAAAACTTTGGAAGTCCTCCGTAAATTCTTTTGGAGAAAAGTTACCATGAAAGGGGCTCTGACGTTGGTGGCACTTCATTATGGAAATCCAAAAGAACCAAGGGTGAGAGTGAATACAGAGTGAGATAGGCCCCTAGTAGGAGTCTGAAGGCCTTAGCACCTAAAACTTCTGCCACACATCATGACACATGTTCTTATGGAGATATTTCATAACATCATTTTAATAAAAGTTTTGGGATATGAAATTTTTGATATTCCAATACATATGAGTATGGAGTCGGTTGTCATAGGCAGAGGTCATATGAGAATGAAAATGAAAAAGGGAGCTAAATAGGAAGGGGCTAAAGGCATCAGGATTGTGAGATTCTATAACATCTCTTTAATAAAAGTTACGAAATAAAAGGGCTCCAATAGTTCAATACAAAGGAGTATTTTAGGTTGCATGTGTTGATAGATGGAGAGTAAATGCACGTAGAAGGTTGGTATCAATGGAATAAATAACGACTGTCAAAAAATCATAGGGTCAAGGCAGCGAGGACCATGACGTACAGAAAGGAGTGTTGAGGCCTATCTTGAAGTTGAAAGAAAGCCATCCCTGATGTTCCCATGTACACCTTATAGAAATAAATGAATAACAGAGAAGCCATGTTGAAGTATAGTCAAGTTTTGTGATCCATGAAGAAGCATGGCGACTCTCATTGGAGTATGTAGGTAGATTGATATTAAATTCTCAGCATGGAGAATCACATAGGGATATGGTGAAGTAAACGAAGTCCATTCTCATAGTTTAATAAAGTGACATAATTTGTAAAATGGAGACGCAACAAAAGAATGTTGTGTCATTCTAGGAGTACACTCTCGAGTAGTGTGGATTTTGACAGAGACAACAGTCAGCTCAGTGCAACAGAGGAATAAAACTTAGGAATTCCATTGAGCTACTAGGGGAATAAAGTATTGTTGTGTATCTGCTAAAGGGAGTGGAGTAGTGTGTGCAAAAGTTGAGCAAATAGGAGAATTTTTGAGTTGAAGTAGAGTGTTGCAGAGAGCCTATGGAATATAAGGCCGAGAGAAGAGTATATGCGGTTGAGAGCGGAAGGATGAGTGTAGTGTGTTGATGCAAAGAGAGAAGAGGATAAGGTGTTGTTCTATGAGGCAAGAGAGCCAGTGTAATGGTAGTGGACCAAGAGCAGAAGTATGATACTATAGTGAACCAGATTGGTATTTTTCTGTATATGTAATTTCCTCTGTTTTCATTTTGAAAATAGTATGAAAGGTAGAACAATGGCTAGATCAGGTGGTGAACTTCATTCATAAGAGGTTGGTGCCTCTTAGCAAGAAGGTGCTTGTTATCTTAATGGGGTCAGTGCCTCATGTGAGTGGGCGCTAAATTGTTGTAATTAAGTATGTAATTAATTTACATCATAATAAGAAATAGCTTGGTGGTTTTACCCTTTGGGTTTCCATGTAAAAATACTTGTGTCAATATGTGTATTCTTCTCTTGTGATGGATTGTATGTACATGTGAATGCCTTATCTTTCTAGTAATATATATTGTGCTTGAAATCTCTCACATTTAACCTACCATAGGGGAAAGAGTTAAAGAATTATATTGAAAATTGAAAGAACTTCACTACTACTGATTCACTCCCCCCCCGAGTAATTCCTTATTCAAACAATTGATATGAGAACCAAGTTAATTTAGGAACATACTAACCAATCAAAGGTAGATCCATAAGTAATTATGTCTAGGCAATATAGTCAAGATGCTTACTGAAGAAAGATACCAATCTTTGATGGGAAAAAATATGCCTTCTGGAAAGTTAGGATGGAAGCCTATGTTATGTCTTTAGGAGTAGATGTTTGGAGCTATGTACTAAATGATTATGATGTCTGTGGTCCTCTCCCACTCATGCAAATCGTAAAAAATTACATGGAAATAATATTAAAGCCAAGAATTCCATTCTCTTTGGCCTTAGTCAATATGAATTCTTAAAGGTTATGCATTGTAAGTCTGCCAAGGAAGTGAGGGTGAAGCTCAATCAGAGTCATGAAGGAGATGAAAAATTCAAGCAAGCCAAACTTTAAACTTTTTGAATGAGGTTTGAAAGCTTAAAAATGAGTGAAGAATAAAGCATAGTAGAACACTTCCTTAGAATTTATGAAGTAATCAATATGATTAGGGAACTTGGTCAAGGAGTCAAGGAGGACATGATTGTTCAAACGGTCTTAAGATATCTACCCATGACATTTAATACCAAAGTATCTGGTATTGAAGAAATGGTTGATTTAGAGAAACTCAATGTGGATCAGTTGCTTGGTACTCTCACTTCCTATGAGATGAGAGCAGGAAGAGACATGTTTGAACCCAAGGATGCAATGTTCAAAGTGTCCAAGAAAGCCAAGGGGCATAAATATCATAAAGATTTCTCCAGTTGTGAATATGATTAGGAGTTAGCTCAATTTTCCATGAAACTAAAGCATGGCTTAGGGAAATAAAAAGGGAGCTTCTCTTTAAGTGTTTTGATCATGGGAGAGTTGGAAATGTTTTGTCCAAGTTCCCTTACAAAGAAAGGACTAGAAAGGAAGATGATAAAAAATATAGAAACAAATATTCCAAACATCAGAAGAAGAATTTCTATAAGTAAAGTGGGCTCTACTCTAAAGAGGATAGTTTATCACTAGAGTGAAACAATGAAAAATATTCAGAACATGATTTAGATAAGTGTCTACTTATGGAATTTCAACTAGACTCAAAGAAAAAAATATTACTGACTCTGAAGAGGAGAAAGAAGAAGAAGGACTAGTGGGCTTTGAATGGAAAATCATCAGTACTATGGATGCATTAAAGAAGGCAAGGAGAAAGAAAAAGAAGCTAAGATAACAATTATAGTGTGTTAGAGAAGTTATGTACAACTTCGACAATAAGGAGTTTGTTTATCAAAAAGAAAAAACTTGAAGAAGCCATTAAAAGAAAATATAGTTTAGCCCTTCTACTAAAAGAGAAAGAAGGAACATGAGAGAAACTAGAAGAAGATAACAAGCAATTAAACCAAGTGTCGTTCAAGGTAAAGAAGGAAACGATCTCAAAAACATGAAAAGATGAAATTATGTCCTTGAAAGTCAAACTAGAAGAAGCCAAATCAAAGGAAGAAGTTCTTCAATATTTGATAAATGAATGGGAAGACAATTGTTCGAATCTTGAGGCAGATATCGTCTCTCTAAGGATGGATCTGAAGAAAATGAAGATTGAGAAAGAAATAAATGAAAATTCATAGAAGGAATAAGAAATCTAGATCAGATTCTAAGTAGTCAGAGGTCTTCAGGAAACCAAATAGTCCTGGGATACTCTAGACCACATGAATCTTCTACGGGAAAGATGAATTTTAGGTTCACAGGATTTGAGGAACCTCAGAGCTATGCTAATATGTATCAATACATAATATAAACGAAGACAAAAGGGAGCAATCCATAGAGGATCTCATCACTAGAATAATAAATCCATCTACCCCAAGGAACCACACCAATGGATACTGAATCAACCATCCAAACAATAGAGGTACCTTCACACACAAAGTCATGGATCTTCCAACTTAAGGTGCTCTTAGTTATTTAATGGTCATTGTTATAATTTTCACATATTTTGACCTAAGGATATCGATTGTAGAAAGATAAAAGTTGAAAGAGATGAATATTTCAGATACAACGAGTAACGTAATTTTAGATCTCAAAACTGTACTCTCAGAAATTGAAATGCCTTATCTCCCCTAATGAATTATGTTGAAGCTTTGAAATGTAATAATTTTTGGCACAAGGAAAGTGAGTGTAGAAGCAGGTTTGAGTATTCACATAAGCCTCATAACACTAGAAACTAGCTTCTAAAAAAGATAAGGATAATTGGAAACAAAAATCTAGGAAGAGCATGGAATGTGGACTTGCTTTATCAGCACATAATGAAGAAAAAATATGGTATGTGGATAGTGGTTTCTCCAAGCATATGACTGAGGATAAGAGAAATTTCTTTTTTCTGAAAGAAAAAGACAGAGGGAACAATGTCACTTTCCGCAACAATGCCCCAACAAGAATTAAGAGTAAGGGCATAGTCAGTCTTGATGAAAGTACTAAAGCCCAAAATGTGCTATATGTATAAGGTCTCAAGCATAATTTTCTAAGTGTAAGTAAAATGTGTGATAATGGTTTAAATGTGACCTTTCGATCTGAGGACTATGAGATCCAAAATGAAGAAAATGGAAAGTTGGTGTGAAAAGTAGTCAGAACTCACAATAATGTATATGTGTTTGATGAATCCAGAGTAAGATGCTACTTGAGAAAGTCGAGTGACACCCGACTATGGCTCAATATACCTCTTCAAATGAATTTTGATAGTCTGATAATAGTCATCAAGTTGGGAGTTGTGAGAGGTTTTCTAAGACTGTCAAGGCCAGATAATTCAATCTGCAAGTCATGTGAATTTGGTAAGTAGACTGGGACTCATTTCAAGAAAAAAGAGTTTTCTTGATCTAGACCACTAGAGCTAATTCACATAGATATTTGCGTCCCAATAAGAGAAAAAAATCCCAAGAGGAGAAATGTATTTTATTCTACTTATTGATGATTTTACCAGGGCCAATTGGATCATTCTCTTAAAGGAAAAATTAGAAGCATTTAAATACTTTAAAAAATTTAAAGCTCAAGTAGAAAATGAAAAAGATATCATGATCAAATGCTTAAGATCATACAAAGGAGAAGAATACACTTTAAGAGAATTTGAAGAATTTTATGAGGAGGAAGGAATAAGGAAACAATATTCAGTGGCTAGAACTCCGCAACAAAATGGAGCAGTTGAGAGAAAGAACGGGAAAATCCAGGAAATGGCCAAAGCTATGATGGATGAAGAAGATGTATCGTACATCTTCTAGGGATAAACAACAGAAGCAATAGTGTACCTATCAAATAGAACACAACTCAAGCCTAACAATGATAAAACTCCCTATGAGTTGTGGAAAGGAATACCTGCATTAGTTAAACACTACAAAGTGTCTGGGAGAAAATGTTTTATCAAAAGGAAAGATAAAAATATTTGAATGTTTGATTCACGTGTTGATGAAGGTATATTACGTAGGTACTCTACTCAAAATAAAGGATAGAAGTGCTACAACAAACGAACAAAGAGGATTGAGGATTGCATTGATGTTGTAGTAGACGAAATATATTTACAACCTGAGTCCTCCAGAGGAAACATGAACACATATGGAGAAGAGAGTTTAGACATCAGGCCCTTGGACCAAGATTAAATAGATTCAGATAATGAACATCTGGAAACAAGCACAACTCTAAGCCCCAAAACCCCTTACAGGTATGTAAAAAAAATAATACCGTGATAGTGAGATTCTTGGAGACCAAAGACTTTGTGTTCAAACTAGGAGAAAATTTTTTGGCAGTTCAAGTTGTGCAAATCTTGCTTTTTTATCTTAGATTGAGACTAAAAATCTCAACCAGGCTAGTGAGGACAAGTTTTGGGTGAGAGTTATGAATGAAGAACTTGGCCAAATTGAAAATAATAAAACTTGGTAGCTTGTTACAAGACCCAAAGAGAAAAATGTCATAGGTACAATATGGGTATTCAAAAATAAGCTAAATGAGTAGGGCCGAGTAATTAGGAACAAGGCTTGATTAGTGTGAAAATTAGGGTATGCCGAGATAGAAGGAATAGACTTTGAGGAAACCTTTGCACCAGTAGAAAGACTAGAAGCTATCAAAATGTTTCTTATGTTTTCCAGTCATAAAAATATCAAGGTATATCAAATTCACGTGAATTCTTCCTTTCTCAAAGCATATTTGGAAGAAGAGGTTTATATTGAGCCACTAGAAGGATTCATGCTCACCAAAGATAAAGATTTTGTAAGCAAACTGAAAAAGGCCTTATATGGACTAAAATAGGCTCTGAGAGTTTGGCATGTAAGACTAGATCGATACATTTAGCAACATGGTTTTAAGAAAGTAGTACAGAAAACAACCTATACATAAAGTTTGAATATGGTCATCTACTAATTGTAGTTGTGGATGCAAATGATATAATATTTGGCAATGATCTAGAAAAATTGGGACAACAATTCACAAACTATATGTAAATAGAGTTTGATATGTCCATGATCAGAGAAATGTCCTTCTTCTAAGGGCTGCAAATTTCTCAGCTAAAAGAAATGAGTATTTATCTCCCAATCCAAGTATCTACGAGAAACTATGAAGAAGTTTTCACTGGAAGATTTCAATCCAGTAAGCACTCCTATGGTTATAGGCTACAAATTGTGCAAAGAAGATGATACATTGTTGGTAAATCAGACTGAGTCTAGAACAATGACAGGAAGCTTGTTGTATCTCACAAATTCAAGACTAGACATCATGCAAGAAGTGGGTTTTGTGGCCAGATTTCAAGCTTTTCCTCATGAAAGTTATCTCACTACCATAAAAAAAATAAAATTCAAATATCCTCAAGGAATAACCGATTATGGATTTTCATATGCTAAAAGAAGATATTTTAAGGGAAAGGCTTATATTGATGCTAATTGGCAAGGTAGTATTACTGATAGGAAGATCACCTTAGGTGAAGAATTCTTTCTGGGAAACTGCTTAGTGTCTTGGGTCACCAAGAAACAAGCCTCCATTTCTTTATCAACTGTTAAAGAAGACTATATTGTAGTTATCACTTGCTTCTCGCAAATTCTATGGATGAATCAAACCTTGAAGGAAATTAAGGTAGATTTTACTAATCCTATTCCAATCATGTGTGACAATACTATTTCTATTAGTATCTATAAGAATCTATTCGTGCACTCAAAGACCAACCACATCCCTATCAAGTTCCATTTCTTAAGAGAGAAGGTTGTAGCGATTTTTGTTCGACTTGAATATGTTGCCACTAAAGACCAACTTGTAGATAACTTTACTAAGCCACTAGCACGAGAACCCTTTGAATATTTTATGTAGAAAATAGGAGTTGTGACTCCTCCTCCCAAATGACTCAACTATAGTGTATGTTGGAAGCTACTCAACATGTGGGATCAATTGAAGAGTAGGCTACAATGGTTTAGGGGGAGTACTCAAGGGAATAATTTTCAATTGATGCCAAAGGGGAAGAAGATTATTGGTGCATCAGAGAAGAACAATAGTGAAGAAGACCATGCTTGTTTTCAAGGGGAGCTTATGTTGTTTCCATCAATTCCAAAGGGGAATATTGTTGGATAGTTGCCATTATCTGGATGGATAATGGCTACAATTTTGTTGGCATTCATGGAAATTAGATAAACATGGAGGTTTGTGCCAGAAGATGGGCTCAAATACTACATTGAACCTCCTCCACTAAAAATTTCTCTAAAAGATCTTTCCAATGGTATGTGGAAGTCCATGAATGGGAACTGGGATCAAAAGTTATTGACTATCAAACTTACTCCTAAGTAGGTCAAAATATTAGAGGTTTGGACCTCGGGGTCTAGAAATTTTAGAACCTGATATTGGAAAGGTTGAATATCGAAGGTCAAGGGCTTGGGACCTTCATGATGTCATTAAAAGGGACCTGAAATGGCATGCAAAACTGATATTGGAAGGACTGAGTATGTCACGTCAGAACCTTGGGACCTCCCGATATGGCATGGAACTAGGGCAACAGGTGAAATTTTGGGAGGCCGAAATATCAGACATTGGGACCTTAAAACCTAGATATTCTGGAACCTTGGAACCTTGTAAGTCCTTATAGATTTCAATTATTTTAAAGTGTCGGAGTTTCTGAGGAAGAGGAAATACAAATGAATTCGTTGCAAAACCAAAGGATCGAGGGACCCTTTCCCTCTCCTCCAGTAGGACAAATGGCAGCTAGTGATTGGCCTTGAGAAGATGATAAGGTAGATGGCTTCAACATGACGTGGAAGTATGTAGAACATGTGGCAGTTAGATTCAACATTTTGGGTGGCCTAATGGGGTAATCCAAGTGACACATGTAACCAGTAAGGAGATGCAACATGGAAATGATCATATATGCATGACGTCATCTCGAAGGTCATATATCGAAAGCTAGAGTTCTCATTACTCCTGTGAATTTTCTTTATGAAAACGTTTCGATGAAGGTAGCTTCTGGTGTTGAGTGGAACATGGTCAAGGGAGGTGTAAACAACCAAGAGTGGAGATACGTTTTAGCACCTAAGTGTTGTGT
Organism: Pinus taeda; assembly: GCA_000404065.3. Lineage (NCBI taxonomy): Eukaryota > Viridiplantae > Streptophyta > Pinopsida > Pinales > Pinaceae > Pinus > Pinus taeda. The sequence continues at coordinate 16,759 of APFE030328813.1, forward strand.
GATGCCAAATGGGAAGTATTTCAGAGGTTGAAAAGAACTCCTTTGTAAATTCTTTTGGAGAAACGCTACAATGAAAGGGGCTTGGTGGCGTTTGGATATGGAAATGCAAAATAACAAAGGGAGAGAATGAATACACAATGAGATAGGCTCTTGGTAGGAGCCTGAAGGCCTTAACACCTTAAAGATGTGCCACCGGTCATGACACTCGGTCCTATGGAAGAAATGTGATAAAGGGCTAAGCAGAGGGAGCTAAAAGCCAATTGGGACTTTGGGATTTCAAAAGGTCATTTCAATAAAAGTTATGATATATAAGGTATTTTATATAACACTATAGTGGTATATGAGGTAGTTGGTCACAAATCCCAATTCCATGGTGGATGAAGAAGAAAGGCTAAGAAAAAGGGAACAAAGGCAAACCAAAGTATTTCAATTTCATAACATCATTTTAATAAAGGTTACTAGGTATGAGAATTATGATATTCTAATAAAGAGGAGTATGGAGTCGATGGTCATAGGAAGCAGTTATATGAGAAAGAAAACAATAAAAGGAGCTAAGAAAGAAGGGGCTAAAGGCATTGGGATTGTGATATTTCGTAACATATCTTTAATAAAAGTTATGAAATAAAGGGCATATGATACTTCAGTAGAAAGGAATATTGAAGGTTGTATGGGTTGACAACTGGAGAGTAAATGCATGCAAAAGGTTGGTGTTGTTGGAATAAATAGCTACTATCAAAGATCATAGGGTCAATTGAGGACCTTGATGTATGGAAAAGAGCATTGAGGCCTATCCTGAGGTAGAAAGAAAGTCATCCCTAATCTTCCTATGTAAACCTTATAGAAATAAATGAATAATAAAGAAGCCATGCTGAAGTACAATCAAGCTCTAAGAGTGCTGAAGAAGCATGGGGAGTCTCATTGGAGTATGTAGGTGCACTAAGATTAAATTCTCGGCATGGATAACCACTAAGTTATATGGTGAAGTGAATAAATCCCATTCTCATAGTTTAATGCAGTGATACAAATTGTAAAAAGGAGATGCAATAGAAGAATGCTATGCCATGCAAGGAGTACACTCTCGAGTAGTGTGGATGTCGACAGATACAACATTGATCTCAGTGCAACACATGAAAAAAACTTAGGGTTTCCATTGAGCTACTGGGGGAATAGAGTATTGTTGTGTATCTGATGAAGAGAGTGGAGGAGTGTGCAAAAGTTGAGAAAATAGCCCAAGTGTTGAACTGAAGAAGAGTGTTGCAGAGAGTCTGTGGAATAGAAGGTCGGGAGAAATGTATATGTAGTTGAGAGCAAAAGGATGAGTGTAGTGTGTTGCAATGAAGAGAGCAGAGGATAGGGTGTTATTGTGTGTGTCTGAGAGATCCAATGGAACAATAATGGACCAAGAGTAGAAGTATGATACTGCAGTGAACTACATTGGTATTTCTCTGTATATGTAATTTCCTTTGTTTCCAATTTGAAAATAGTATGAAAGGTAGAACAATGGCTAGAGAAGGCAGTGGCCTGCATTCATAAGACGTTGGTGCATCTTTCCATGTAGGTGCTTTCTATATTAAGGGGGTCAGTGCCTCCTGTGAGTGGGTCCTACAAAAAAATTGATGCAATTAAGTAGGTGCTTAATTTAAATCATAATAACAAACAAATTGGTGGTGTTTTTCCCTTTACGTTTCCACATAAAAATATCTACATCAATATGTGTATGTTTCTCATGTGTTGGATTGTAAGTAGATGTGAATGCCTTATCTTTCTAATCATCTATATTGTGTATGAAAGCTCTCACTTTTAACTGACCATAGTGGAAATAATTAAAGAATTGAACTGAAAATTGAAAGAAATTCACTATTATTGATTAACCCCCCTCTCAGTGATTTCTTATTCCAACAGTTTTGTACTTTTATACATATATTTTTTTCGATAAACTAAATGATTTATTAGTTCCATACTTTTCTTTCCTGAAGGGATTAAAATAATTGGTATTGTCATCTTTTCTTGAGTTTAACATTAATGAGATGATGTTAATTAAGTTCAACATATTTGTCCCTACCTCACCAGGGACTAGAGTACTCGTCTCCTAGTCAGATTTCATAGCCTCTCAATTATTTTGTCATGTTTTTGAAATTTTAACCAACGTTTTGGGAAAATGTTGAATATTTCTATTTTCCCATTAATTCAAAATATTTTTCTAATTTTTTGAAATATTATTTCTAATTTTCAATTGGATGAGTGAGTTTTTATGGGAGATAATTTCCCTGGTGGAGGGCGATTTATTCTCGATATTTTTCAATTCCTAACAAATCATTTCAAAATCAAGAAAAAACTAATTTTTAGTGGCCATTTCGTTGGTGAGTGTTATGGGAAAATTTGGCCTAAGAATATAGTCTACTTCTAACCCAATACATTAGAGAATGATCTATTCAAGTTTGTGTGTGACTGTGAACAAGATCAAAGAGTGAAACCCCAATCCCTTCCTACACATACAAATACATTCAACACTTTTACATGATAATATGAAGAACAAAATCTTAAACCTAGTATCCTAGCAGGTCGATGGAGTATTTTGAGTCTAATGCAGAGGAAGCATGATTACACTTGAATATTTCATTCCACCTACAATAAATAAAGACCCTACACACAACAGCACTAAACAAGAAAACTATGGCCTGTCTATAGAGGGCCTATCAGCTTAAAATCAACTTATGCGAGCATATAACATATTCAAAAAATAGATAAAGGAAAGGAACATGTATCTATTAACCCAAAATGAAAGTACATCAAATGTATACCTTTTAGCAAGTGTGACCTCCTCTCAAATCAACAACATGGCCTCCTCCTCTAGGTGTAATAATTTCAATCACTTGAGCATAAGATCTCAAGTATAAAAGAATATGGCTCTCTCAAGATCCATAATCTCACCATTAGTTACTCAAGACTCACTAGCTATCAGGACGCAGATCGGCGGTGATCTATTCTCTTCTGTTTTCCTGCGGTTCTCTTCTGCGATCTATCTTCTTCTGCGGATCTTCGTCAGGAATTAGGGTTTAACGCTGTGGCTCCAGCTACTCGGGGACGGTCTGCCGGAGGTCCTGCGATCAAATCTCTGGGCTACTTTTCTTGTGGTCGGTGGATTCTTTCTGTCTGTCGACCGCTGCATTTTGTTTTCCTCCCCAGTATAATATTTCCCAAGATCTGGGTCTGCAGAAGTTCCTCGGATCGAATCTCGGGGTTGGTCTCCTTGCGACCGGTGGATCCTTGCAAAATATAAAATCTCCACAGATTTTATGCGTGACCTTGGAAGCACTGGTGGATCGCTTATAACGTCGGCGTGTTCAGGAATCTGTTCTCTTCTGCTTTCCTGCGGTATCTTCGCAGATCGGCGGTGATCTGTTCTCTTCTGTTTTCCTGCGGTATCTTCGCAGATCGGCGGTATTGCGGGCTCTGCGGTACTCGGTATCTGTTCTCTTCTGTTTTCCTGCGGTATCTTCGCAGATCGGCGGTGATCTATAACCTCCTCCGGTTTTGAGGCTCCAGTATCGCTTATATAAACACACTCAGTGATCAATATCCTCGGTGATCTATATCCTCCTGTGGTTCTGAGGCTCCGGTATCGCGTATATAAACGCATTCAGGAATCAATATCCTCGGTGATCTATATTAAAATATCAAAGTAACACTCTGCGGTATTTGCGGTATTGTTCTCTTCGGGCTCTGCGGTACTCGGTGAAGGCGCAGATCAATAAGTTTATTAAGGAGAACATTTTTTTAGATGGCTCCCAGCTTCGCGAAAATAGCTGCTGGCTCTCCGTCCACCTCTGGGGGGCATGCTCCTGCCCATATAGTCAGTGAAGCCCCAGCTCCCACTGTCCAGGTTGTCCAGGCTTCACTCGATGAGGCTTTGAAGTTCTCTGAGAGTGCCCTAATATGCCGATTCAATGGTTTTTGGCCGCGGCTCACAGCTCTCCATAGTTGGATCACGGAGGTATGGAAGCCTCTAATTTCTGATGCAATTAATATCTACCCCTGTGCTAGGGGTTTCTTTATAGTAGATTTTGAAAACCGGGAAAGAAGACAATGTATTCTAGATTCTGGCCCTTGGTTTTGGGATAAATCAGGCCTATTCATGAGGCCATGGAACCCATCTTTCGATCCCTCAACAACAGTCATAACCTCAGCACTAGTTTGGGTGAGATTGCCAAATCTACCCTTGCATCTTTGGAATTTCTCTTCACTAGAAGCCATTGGAAATGCAATTGGAAAATTT
>APFE030328813.1:21468-31565 GCA_000404065.3 Pinus taeda
TGTCACGCAAGAAGAATACTCTCCAGAAAACTCTGAATTACAAGAAATCGGGCAAGATAGAAACAACTCTCAAGACAAGCAGGGGGAAAGCCCCGCCCAACAACAAGAAGGTGAATTCAACAACCCCTCAAGCATCGACAGTTATGAGGTTCCAAATAACGCGCATTCTCCAACTATCTGCAAAAGGACGAACACAATAGATCATGAAGCGAAGACACCAATGTCCCGAGAACCAGAAGAGATGAAGGAGATGCAAGATAAAGGAAGTTGGAAGACCATAGGGAAGAAAAAGAAAGCTACACCACCAATCTCGCCAAGAAAGACAAGGAGTCAGACAATTAGAAATTAGGAAATTATAGGTCCGATAGACCAATTTGGTCTCAGTGGACGTTAACCATCATCATCATCATCATCATCATAAAAAGGCTTAAAGGCTTCTATCAGAGGATGAACCAGGACATTTTGGATGAAGAGAAGTTAGGAAGCTTATCTAATAATTCACCCAAGTCAACTTGAATCCATGATCCTCTAATCCGATAACATAGGGAAAGAAATACTCTTGAAGCTCATCCATCATCGCTGGGACATATTAGTGAAATGAAGGAGGTTTTCGCTAAAATAACAAGGGTTCCTAGTGAAGACAATCTTCTTCATCCTTATCAGAATTCTATCCTAGCAACAATGCATAAAAATAACTAAAAAATAGGGTTAAGAACTAACAACAAGGTCATCGTTATGAACTATCATGAACATTGACTCTAAGGAGGAAACAATGAGTGCTTTTATATTGAAATTTACACAACGCTTTGAGTAGGTCCTTAACGTAAATGGGGGAGTGGTGTTTCATCGGTGAGTTATCTAGCACCTACATTGATACTAACACTATCACATCTACTGCTAGTGCATTTTCGTCTTATTTCATTTTAAAATTTTTTATCAACTTAGAATTTATATATGTAACTATGTGGGAGAACAGGTGCATGGAGTCATGAATCTATGTGGAATGAAGGATGTGTCAGAGAGGTGGTATGTGCAGAGGTAAGGAAGTTTTTAGAAGCACCTCCACACCTACACGGGGATTGTACAACAATATGTGAGTAAATGTAACTTATTAACTTTAATCACTTCCCTTTTTTGTTTGATATATGTAAAGCAACTAAATATAACAAGTTTGAAGGATATGGGCCAAGCTCAAGAGCGGCAATATTTTTAAAGGATGAAGTAGTTGTGAGAATTGTTCAAGAGATGTTGAGAATGCAGCTTATTTTTGAATGAAAGTTTTGCAAAGATATCAAATTACATACGAGGGTTACACCAAACCGAAAGGGTGGAAGCTAAGCCCCTACATGAACTTGAAATCATTGTATGGAAAGAGAAGAATGATGGTGCTTCCATTTGCGATTTTCTGCATCTCCATATACATTTGTGAATTAAATGCTTATAATTCAATATTGAGTAAAGTGCCTTTTTTCTGTGGAAGAATAGTTGTGTGGAGAAAGGAACAAAAACATTGCTCAACGATGTTCCATATCTTTGCATAAATGTCCACATAAATCCCTCTATACAACACTACATATTAATCAAATAATAAATAATGTTTTTGACTTATTAAATATTAGGACATGGAAATTTTAAGGGTGGGATATTAATGGTTCATTAAGTGTGATTCCAAATTTGTGAATTATGTTCATACCACTGAAATAAGGGTGGGCGATCAATTGTTCATGCCACAATATCATAGTGAGCACATTTTATTTGATATTAGGATTCAAATGAGCTCTGGTGAAATTTCTTTGTGGGTGGCGTTTAGTGTCAACGAACAATGAAAGTTTCTTCTACACCTTTGCACTCATAACTTTAAACGATTAAACATATAACATCTTTCAAACTTTATAGGAAAAATAGCTACAAAAGTTTAGGGCATGGCCAATTTTGGTTATGTGTATATATCTGGTTTTTATTGCAAATTTGGTGATGCTCATTCCCTTGATCAATATTGATGGGAAAGTTGTTTCCTTCTAATTTCGTTTCCAGGCTAGAAAATTGTTACACTAGTCGCTCATCTATCACTAGATTTTCAAAAGTGCAACATTGAATGCCTATCTATTGCTATCGTGTCTCAATGTCTCAATAATATTCCCATTTGGTACAATGGCTAGAATCACATGAATGCCAAAATGTAGACCATTTATTTTTCAACTTCATATTTTAATTCTTTTCAAAACTTTAGTTTCAAGTTCTACAATCATCAATCTCAACATGTGCATAAACCTTAATAGGCATATGAACATAATTTAGGCATACACATTCATTTTTTCAATTTCCTCAGTCTGGCGTCTCATCAAGTCACATTTATTTACCATTTTATTCCAACGATATTCACCCTGTGTCCACCACAGAAAAGCTTAATTGCTATCTGTTTGCATTTTCATTTAAATAGTTAGATGTATTTGATCTTGATTTCTAAATGAATATTGTCGGCTTTGTTTATACTTACTGAAAATAATTATAGTTATTGACAGGAAACATTGATACATTTTTGCAGAGTGAAAAAGTGCGAAGGGATATTTTAGAAGCCCCTCACCACTCTCTCGTTTTTTTGTCCTCACCTCCACACTTTGCATAATGTATCAACTTTATGGATATTTGATCATCGTCTTCCATAACCCCTGCCTACGTAAGGGGTCTACAATTGTGTCTTTTCTAGCATCATTGACCAGAGCATAAGCATAACAATGCTAGTCTGAGTGTCAGAGCACTCACTAATGGAATTGTTACTAGTAAAAAGAACTACAAATCTTCAATAATGAAAATAATAAAAGATGTCTCTACTCTCGTTTCCCTTCGCTAGGGTGTTCTACAGCTTATTGAAGTTTGGGGCATGTAATTTTTGGTTTGGTACAATGTCCAATTCTCAAAGCCATGTTTGGTGGCTCTGAGTTCGAAGGCGCCGAAGAATCACAATGAAATATTTTTTTTTTTGCAACTCCATACTCTACATAGCTTTAAATGATTAAAACATATAACATATTTGAAACTTTATAGTAAAAATAAGTACAAAATTTTGGGGCATGAAAAGTTTGGGTTACATATATATCATGTGAAAAATAATGCATGTGAGAAAGAAGTGTTTTTTGGGAGAATAGGTGCATGAAACAAGCAACATAAATTTTATCTGCAGTGTTTGTAACTTCACATGGATTGCCCCGCCCCGCCCCCCCTGCCCCCCAATACACACACACATTTGTTTCAAAATAAGGGTGAGTAATATATTGTGCCTAGAAATTTCTTTGGAGGTGGCTCTAAGTGAATAGGTGCAATTGTTTGCAGGTACGGAAGATGCACAATGAAAGATTTTTCTACACCTCCACACTATGCATAACTTTAAACAATTAGAACATATAACATCTTTTGAACTTTATATAAATTGTGCATACAACCATATCGACATGGGCTCATTTTATTTGATATCTAGATGTAAAAAAGCTTTGGTGAAATTGTGTTGTGGGTGCTCCAATGTCTGGTTCTCAAAACTATGTTAAGTGTCTATGTTTGTGTAGGTGCAGACAAAGGAAAATGAAAGCTTGTTTCGTATCTCCACACTTCACATAACTTTAAAAGATTAATACATATAATATGCTACGAATTTTACAGTAAAAGGAAATACAAAGCTTTGATAATGAAAATAATAAACTTTTGGCTATGGTCTTGTTTCCCTTCGCTATGGGGTATATCGGGTGCGAAATAAGGGTGAAATTATTTATTTGATATTGTGATGCAAAGGATATGTGGCAGTTATTATTTATCGACGATATAATGTGCAATTTTTAAAACTATGTTCTATGGCTTTAATCATTTTAAAACTAGGACCAATATGGTTTCATAATATAGTATTATGTGAAATGGAAGTGTGTAGAAGAATTGTGATGAGGGAGAATCCATGCAGAAGTGCGGAATAATGCGGGAGAATTTTTTTTTTTTTATTCCACGTACCCATTCTCTACAGAACACTTCTTTTGTTGAGAAATTGCAACAAGAAATTCTATTTTAATTTGTCCTTGAATTAAACTGTGAATTAAAATACAATTCTTTTCTCATAGAAACTTGTAAATAGTTAATTAAGCTTAATTAACTTAATTATCTTGGGAATTTCGAGTTGGAAGTATTTCTGAAGTCATGTATATGCTCTCCCTATATTATAGGGTCTAGGATGAGTTAAGTCTAGTTAAATTAGTTCCAAACTATTTGGGGAACTAATAGTGAGTTAATAGTTAGTTGGTGTATTAATGCATTAACTAGTTCTACTCCATTTTAACTGAAGATTCACTCATCGGAAACTCATGCATGTCATTTCTGAGAAAGACCCAGTTGATACTAGAGTGTAGGCATAGTGTACTATCAATTGCATAATTTTATGAGTTATACAACTGATGCATGAAATCAAGAACATATCCTAGAAGGGATTGCGCAGTTTTGTATGCATTGGCTTCCCTTTAAGATGGGCTAATTAGCCATAGGAATTGCGCAAGGAAATAGGGACTTGGAGAGTGGGAGAATTGGCTAACTGTTGGTCAGGAGTTTTCTTGTGATTTGGAGATTGATTTTACCAATCGCTGTGATTGTTCTTGTGAGAACAAGCATTGTATTTTCATATTGGATTTTTGATTTAATGCAATATAGATAGTGGGGTTTTGATCTGTGGATTTCCCCATATACTTATTGTGTTACGTTCCATTGATTTGTCTCCCTCTTGTCGATTACCATTTTCATATATATTTATGGGTTTAAGCTGTAAAGAGTAGAAGTAGGTTATTGCCTTTTTCTTTAGTAAATTGCATGAGCTTGTGAATATACAAGATTTTCTACATCTTTCTCATAGAGATTAAAAACATATTTCATTTAATATTGGAGAATAAGTGTTCAATTCACAAATGCTCAAAGAAATATAAGTTTTATGAAGCTTTATTCCCTCACAACTCCAGTCTTTTCATAATGTATCAATAACTATACACGTGATTTCTATAATTCCTAACTATATTTATCGATGAACATAAATATAAATTAACATAGAGAACCTAACAAAATTTTAAAATGGAATGTGTTCGTAGTTTCATTGGAAAGGTGTTTATCATGCATTCTTTAGCATGCTCGTTCACAACACATACTTGATTAGTTTTCTGGTGTGATTTTTATGAATGGTTTTCTCCCAAGTTCTTTGTTATGTGGCTTGATAGGTTTTCATTTTGTTAGTTGTCAGAATGAAGAGTAGGTAGTGTGGTGTTAAGTGTTGTGTGGTTTGTTATTGTCTTAAGAAAAATGCAAATATGTTTCCTAAAAAAGGGATAGATTCTACGATATCTTTATTAGCCATCATTCCTTTATTTTGAATGTGAGTACTTATTGTTTTCCAAAATATACCTCAGAGTAACTGGGACTGACCAGATCCGCGACTTAGCTTGTTACAATTAACTTCCAAATATGGTTGCTATATAATATTTTTACCATTGTTTTCCAAGTAAACTTGCATCATCAATGTGGATATATGCATATGTTATTAATGTGTATATTATCTATTATCTTATGGATTTATCATGCGTTTCCCTAAATGTTCTTTATATTGTTCTTATCATGGAGCAATAGCTCATAGTAAATTTAGAACATGTTTGAAGCATGATTGCTAAGGAATCAATGGAGAAGCATTTGTTTGTTGTAAAAGGAGAGCATATAGATGCAATTCTAAGACAACATAATCTATTTTGTTTAAACAATTTTTCATATGCTATTAGAGATTGCCTATTTCATTCTATGCAAATTCTATGATTAGAGAAGAAAAAGGACTATGGGAGGGCATATTTTGTATACATTAGTTGTGCAATTGTCTAAAAATTGTATTAATACTTTGGTCAAAGACAAGAATGAAAATTTATTTTCATTTTAATTCAAATTTATGTGGAGAAAGTTACAACATGTTGTTCCATGATCAAAATCCAATTGTTGGACATTTTGAACCACTTAGGTGTAAGAAAAAGTGTTTAATAAGAACTAATCATGAACATAACAATGTATGAATAAACATAACATAAATGGATGCAAATAGAGTAAAGCACAATGAGACATAGGTTTGAGAGATCGTTTGGGTTCAAGAGTATTTATGGTGAAAGTTGTTTTGAAACAATATGTCAACTGACACAGAATAAATACGATGTTTCATATTTATGACACAATGATTTGTTTGCATTAAACTGCATAGGAAAATACATGAACAAAAATGTAATTATGCAATTACCTAGAATAGTAGATTGGGAAGGATAGATTATACATTTGGTAGTGCCATATGAAAAATGAATGATATATGGTGGCCTTTTTGTTTATGATTGGATACAATATATATTCAATATAACTATAAAATATGGTTTACTATTACATTGATTGTTGTAGCTAAATTTTTGTTATTCAAGGAAGACACAATGGTATTACATGTTATGAAATTTTGAAAGAATATGTCATTTACATTATGAACCTCTAAAATAAATAAGACAAGATATTTTTTTATTTATGTGGTATTGAATCTAGTTAACAAAGAGAAATATATAGAAGAATCCTATAAAACACATAATAGGGATAATGTGAATGTATTTAAAAAAACGAGCATAGATGAAGATATCATAGAACTTAATACATAGCTTATCAATGCAAACAAGAGATTGTGGTTATCATTGCATCAACTCAAAAAACATATAAGAAACAAGGACATTGTTGAAGCATGTGTAGCTAGAAAACCATGCAAGTGATCAAATTTTTTTATGAATAATAATCATTTTCACTCTAAAGTTTTGAAAGAAATAGAAAGAGGAAAAAATATTTTACATGATATTCAAACAATGAAGGAAAACAAATGTAGAAGAATGCTACAAAAAACATACTGGGCATAATTTGAATAGCTTAGAAAACATCAACATAGATGAAGACACCATAGAATTTAATATAGAGCCTATTAATGGAAACAAGAGGTCATGTTTGTCATTACATAAGATCAAATATATAAGAAGCAATGATGTTTTCAAAACAACTCTAATGAGAAAACCATTGAAATGACCAAAATCAATATTGAAAACAATATTTTCAAATAAACATAAGGAATCGTTATAAATGTTTGATTACACATTCGAAAACAGTGGCCGAACAACAATATTTTTTAAGAAGACACAAGATATTCTTGTTTATCATTGTGCAATATGCAACCAAACTTTGAAAAAAAACAATATGTCATGGAAAACAATTGATCCATGTGTCCAAAAATAAGTGTATATGCAAAAAATTAAAAAAAAAAGTTTTGACAATGACAAAACTATCAAATTTGTAGTTCCAAAGCAGATTAGGTGGAATAAAAAAATATCCATAGTGAAAGAGCTCTATGACAGTGGAAGAAAGACTAATATCACTAAGATTACCATTTGTGCAAACACAAGAACTTGTGTAGCATTTTAGAAAACCACAATTGGCATTGACTAGTGGACTGATCAATGTAACTACCGACACATCTCGAATCCAAATTTCACTTCCTTGTCACATAAATGAATCTAGTATAGTGGATGTGGAAATTGAAATATGTTTATTTTTTAAAATCATATTGACTATTGGGCGAATACATGTTCATAAAGTCATGAAGGCATTAACACAATTATGTAAAACTCCACTTTATAAACTAGAGGATGTCAGAATGAATGAAGATTGGAACATGTCTTTGATCAGAACAAGGATGCATATTCATGTGAGATAGATACATAAAGAAATGATGGTAATGATTAATATAATGAAGATCCAGTCACAAAAGTCTATTACATGGATTTAGTGATTCGTATAGGAATTATGATCTTTATAATAATCAAATGAACATTGCTCCTAGTGAACGATATAGGCCTTTGGGCATATTCAGAGATAGACATTTAGAAGTTATGAGTTTTCAAAGATTTTTATGGGAAAAAGTGATTAGATGGTGTTACAAAAAGAATTACATACCATGATATTATTCGATGGGAAGTTTTGCATCAAGATCATGATTTTGTGTATCATACAATGAATTTTTTTTACGAAACAATGCAAATTATCCTCAATAAAGTATTTAATTCTATTTGGATTCAAATATGAAAAGGAAATTTAAAAGGAGAAAAGTTAACAACTAAATATGTTAGAAAAAAGCAATCCTGAAACACATTCTGGCGTCGAACATTGGATATATGGATCTTAGATGAATGCATACCTTGCCAAACTATTTTTTTCATTTGTGCAAGAACTTATATAAAATGATATGACAATTAGTTCCACCAAATTTCTTTATTTCATTTAGAAGTGTTTAACATATTTTAGAGCTTTTAGTAAAGACTTTGCAACAAATAAATTCAGAGAAAATTTATTGACTAAAATTCAATTAGAGGAAGATGATATTGATACCTTGATTTGAAGTGATCCTATTACTTGAGTATGATATTATAGAAGTATAATGAATTCTATACGCTAGTTAATTTTACATGATTCCAATTGCTTTGATGACATCATTAACTATTTCTCTGTAACATAATTCGAAAATCGGGGAAGCCAAGATGAACATGGATTGCTATGGATAAAAAATCCTCCTATATATGGAAAAAGTACAAACATTGAAATTTAAACTTTTTTTAACAAATATTTGTGTTGTGGTTGAAGTAAATACATGAAAATCTGAAAAATATTCAACATCATCCTCATACAAAAAATTGTAGGGAAGGAAAACATATGCATTGCAGGTTCAATTTTCCAATTCCACCAATGTGAAAGACACAAGTACTTGAGACTATGTAATTTGACAATGCACAAACAAAAGAGAATGCAAGGATGATATTAGATGCAACAGAAAATATGGAACATGATGAGGCATATACATTCAATAGTTTTCTTGAAAAAATAGGTATAAATGAATTTGATTACATCCATGCGATCCAATGTACTCTAAAATAGAGAACAATTCTATTGAAAAAAAAACAACAAACATATGGATAAATATTCCATTAATTTGGGGTGCAAATACTGATGCTCAATTTGTACTTGACTCATATATGACAACTACTTATTGTAGTTCATATATGAAAAATATAGATAAAGCAATGACATCAATTTTTAAATGTATACAAAATTAATGTAAAAAAACCTAAGGTGACATCATAGAAACAACTACAACACTTGGAAAACCTTTATTCAACTTGTAGAAAATGTTTGCACAACAAGTTGCATATGTAGTGTCATCATTGTAGTTAAAAACTAGTTCAAGAAAATGTATATTTATTAATACTTCAGCAATAGATGATTGAACATTTTTACCAAGAAAACCAAAAGAGATGGAGTGTGAACTGAATGATTAAAAAAAAATAACATGTTTACGAATTATCGACTACTATGTACAATGACCAAATAATGTTGAACATGTATGCTTAGCAGAATTTGCATTGTGCTATACACTACAAGGTAGGAAAGAAGGAGCCACTAAGAGATCATACGTTATATGATATGTAAAGTATAATAAACATATTGATCTTGATAACTATTACAGAGATAAATTGGTGTTATATGGCCCATATCGTATTGACGAGAATAGTTTTAAAGAACAATATTCGACTTCGAAAAATGCATATATATTATTTAGGGAAATCATAAAATGTAATGAACGAAATTTCAAAAATGAAAATATGACAATGTGGACTGATATTGACAACATAACAGTTGAGCTTGAAAACAAAAAGTGCAAGCTATTTGAAAGAGATATGCCTACATATCAAGAAATAGAGAATAAAAAATGCTATCAAGAATATGATATCAAATTAGATTTTGAATATTTACAAAATGTCAAAAATAAAAAATCAGTGGTTAATAGACCTTATCAAGTCATAAAACAATCACATATACTATAAGAAACATACTTCTATAAAATATTGAAAATTCTCAATAGAGAACAAGAAAAAATAGTGAAAGAAATATTAACCAAAAAAATACAAGTCGTCCATTGTACTTATTTATAACAGGTTGTGCTAGCATTGGAAAAACATTTACTATAATAATATTATTCC
>APFE030328813.1:41226-64400 GCA_000404065.3 Pinus taeda
ACATAAAGTGCGTACATACCCGCAGTTATCCCGTTCAGGAGGTGCGTACCCCCAGTTCACTTATTTCAAGGCAGAGAAAAGCACACGTAGGGTTTCTTATGTTTAACTCTTGGTATTTAGCCGACGGAATTGTGTTATTATGGTTTTGGCTCATGGTATTGATCCATGATTTGAGGAAGAGCTTGCCTATATAAAGCAAAGGATATCATTTGGCTTGAGCATGCTTTTGGGTTGAATATCTTAAGAAGCTAGATCTGAAATTCTAGTGATGGGTTATGAGAGATAGCTAGATCTAAATCAAGGAGAAACATGAGAACTACAAGTCGTATCTACTAATGGGTTGATATCTCCTCGGCGCATGTTCAGGTCTGTAGATCTAACAGTCTGGGTTATTCTTGAAGTCTTGAAATTATCTATACCTACAGGTACGCAAGTACAGTGAAAGAAAAGTGCTGAGATACACAGGCACAGAAGCACTGCAGGTGCGCAGATACGCAGTCCCAGAAGCGCTGCAGATGCGGAGGGGCGCAGGCATTTCATTGGACACAGAGTGCACGTACACAAGAATTCTGTGAGGCAGAGTGCGCACGTACGCAGGAAAGAAGTTGGAAACAATGCGTACTTAAACGCAGCTATTATATGGGTGAAGCTACGTACTTCTCATGAAAACTACTTAGCTATCCATGTTTATCATTGCTATGTTCTGGGTTTTGAAGTGTTGTCTGATTTCTGATATTAAGTTCTGATAACAGCAGTGATTGATTAAATGTTTATACATTGATGGATGAATGGATCAGGTTCTTAATGACTCATCTTTATGTAATATGATGGACTAGATCTGGTTGATGACTCACTTGTATTTGTATTGATCTAGTGCTTGGGTGATTCAGAAGATTGTTTGATTATGTGCTTCAATGTTATTGTTGGGGGCAGTATGAAAATTGGATGAAACATGGCCTTTCAGATTATGTGTTGTGCTTCAGTGTATCCAATATGAAAATTGATGAAACGTGGTACTTGGAGGAGAGAAGATTGTAGGTCGGCGCCTACGTACTAGTATTTAAGCTAGTACAGAAGCAAAGGGGAATCTTTGGAGCATTGTAGCAGGTAGCAGCCTGCGTACTAGTAAATGGATTGGCTAGTACAAGAGAAAAGGGGGTTGTAGCTCCCGTACTGGTATAAGACTGCACCAATACAAATATTGTAAAAGGATTTTCTTATTAAGAAGAGGATTGAGATGACTTGCAGCAGGTGGTTTTCTCCCGCATTGGGTTTCCACCTTATATCATGGTGTTCATGTGTGTGCCTTATGTGTGATGATCTATTCTATGTTACTGCATCTGTTAACTGATAATATGGTTGATAATTTTCTAATGCACTCATTGAATATCAATTAACTTAATCATAAGAAGTTGTGGAAGTAGCATATATGAATCTGATTATGGAAATGAAAAAGTTTTATTAATGTGATAATACTAATTCACCCCCCCCTCTCAGTATTATTTCCAACATGCGGGTACACTGAGATTAAATTCTCGACATGGAGAATCACACAGGGATATGGTGAAGTGAACGAAGCCCATTCTCATAGTTTAATGCAGTGACATAATTTGTAAAAAGGAGATGCAACAGAAGAATAGTGTCTCATGTTAGGAGTACACTCTCGAGTAGTGTGGATTTCGATAGATACAACATTTAGCTCGATGCAATAGAGGAACAAAAATTAGGAATTCCATTGAGCTACTAGGGGAATAGAGTATTTTTGTGTATCTACTGAAGAGAGTGGAGTAGTGTGTGCAAAACTTGAGCAACTAGCTGAATTTTTGAATTGAAGTAGAGTGTTGCAGAGAGCATATGGAATATAAGGCCGAGAGAAGAGTATATGCAATTGAGAGCAGACAGATGAGTGTAGTGTGTTGATGCAAAGAGAGAAGAGGATAAGGTGTTATTCTATGAGGCCAAGAGATCCTGTGTAACGGTAGTGGACCAAGAGCAGAAGTATGAAATTGTAGTGAATGAGATTGGTATTTTTCTGTATATGTAATTTCCTCTATTTTCAGTTTGAAAATAGTATGAAAGGTATAATAATGGCTAGATCAGGTGGTGACCTTCATTCATAAGAGGTCATATATCGAAAGTTAGAGTTCTCGTTACTCCTGTGAAATTTCTTTATGAAAAAATTTCGATGAAGGGAGCTTCATATGTTGAGTGAAACATGGTCAAGGGAGGTCTAATGAACCAAGAGTCGATATAGGTTTTAGCACCTAAGTGTTGTGTGATGCCAAATGGGAAGTATTTCAGAGGTTGAAAACTTTAGAACTCTTCTGTAAATTCTTTTGGAGAAACGCTACAATGAAATGGGCTCCAACGTTGGTGGCGTTTGGTTATGGAAATGCAAGGTAACAAAGGGAGAGAGTGAATACACAATGAGATAGGCCCATGGTAGGAGCTTGAAGGCCTTAACACCTTAATGATGTGCCACTTGTCATGACACCCAGTCCTATGGAGGAAATGTGATAAACGGCTAAGCAGAGGGAGCTAAAAGCCAATTAGGACTTTGGGATTTCATAGGTTCCTTTCAATAAAAGTTATGATATATAAGGTATTTGATATACCAATATAGTGGTATATTAAGTGTTCGGTCACAACTCCTAATTCCATGCTAGAAGAAGAAGAAAGGCTAAGAAAAAGGGGCCAAAGGTAGATCAAAGTATTTCAATTTCGTAACATCATTTTAATAAAGGTTACCAGATATGAGAATTATGATATTACAATAAAGAGGAGTATGGAGTCAATGGTCATAGGAAGTAGTTATATGAGAAAGAAAATGATAAAAGGAGCTAAGAAAGAAGGGGTTAAAAGCATTGGGATTGTGAGATTTCGTAACATCTCTTTAATAAAGTTATGAAATAAAGGGCATATGATAGTTAAGTAGAAAGAAGTATTTAAGGTTGGTTGGGTTGATAGTTGGAGACTAAATGCATGCAAAAGGTTGGTGTTGTTGGAATAAATAGCGACTATCAAAGATCATAGGGTCAATTGAGGACCATGATGTATGGAAAAGAGCATTGAGGCCTATCCTGAAGTAGAAAGAAATTCATCCCTAATCTTCCTGTGTAAACCTTATAGAAATAAATGAATAACAAAGAAGCCATGTTGAAGTATAGTTGAGCTCTATAAACCTTGAAGAAGCACAGGGAGTCTCATTGTAGTATGTAGGTGCACTGAGATTAAATTCTCAGCATGGATAACCACTTAGGTATATGGTGAAGTGAATAAAGCCCATTCTCATAGTTTAATGCAGTGACAAAAATTGTAAAAAGGAGATGCAATAGAAGAATGTCATGCCATGCAAGGAGTACACTCTCACGTAGTGTGGATGTCAACAGATACAACATTGATCTCAGTGCAGCACATGAAAAAAATTTAGAATTTCCATTGAGCTATTGGGGGAATAGAGTATTGTTGTGTATTTGATGAAGAGAGTGGAGGAGTGTGCAAAAGTTGAGAAACTAGCTCAAGTGTTCAACTGAAGCAGAGCGTTGCAGAGAGTCTATGGAATAGAAGGTCAGGAGAAAAGAATATGTAGTTGAGAGGAGAAGGATGAGTGTAGTGTGTTGCAACGAAGGGAGTAGAGGATAGGGTGTTATTGTGTGAGTCCGAGAGATCCAATGGAACAATAATGGACCAATATTATAAGTATGATACTATAGTGAATTAGATTGGTATTTCTCTGTATATGTAATTTCCTCTGTTTCCAATTTGAAAATAGTATGAAAGGTAGAACAATGGCTAGAGAAGGTGGTGGCCTGCATTCGTAAGGGTTGGTACCTCTTTCCAAGTAGGTGCTTTCTATATTAAGGGGTTTGGTGCCTCTTGTGAGTGGGTCCTACAAAACAATTGATGCAATTAAGTAGGTGCTTAATTCACATCATAATAACAAACAAATTCGTGGTTTTTTCCCTTTGTGTTTCCACGTAAAAATATCTATGTCAATATGTGTATGTTTCTCATGTGTTGGATTGTATGTACATGTGAATTCCTTATCTTTCTGATCATCTATATTGTGAATGGAATCTCTCACTTTTAACTGAACATAGTGGAAATAATTAAAGATTTAAACTGAAAATTTAAGAAAATTCATTATTATTGATTAACCCCCCCCTAATTAATTCCTTATTCCAACAATTTTGTACTTTGATACTTATATTTTTTTTGATAAACTAAATAATATAATAGTTCCATACTTTTCTTTCCTGAAGGGATTAAAATAATTGGTTTTGTCATGTTTTCTTGAGTTTAGCATTAATGAGATGATGTCAATTAATTTCAAAATATTTGTCCCTACCTCACTAGGGACTAGAGCACCTATCTCATAGATAGAGTTCATAGCCTCTCAATTATTTTGTCATGTTTTTGAAATTTTAACCAATGTTTTGGGAAAATGTTGAATATTTCTATTTTCTTGTTAATACAAAAATATTTTTCTAATTTTTTGAAATATTATTTCTAATTTTTAATTGGATGAGTGAGTTTTAATGGGAGATAATTTCCCTGGTGGAGGGCAATTTATTTTCGGTATTTTTCAGTTCCTGACAAATCATTTTAAAATCAAGAAAAAACTTATTTTCAGTGGCCATTTCGTTTTTGAGTGTTACGGGAAAATTTGGCCTAAGAATATAGTCTACTTCTAAACCAATATATTAGAGAATGATCTATTAAAATTTGTTTGTGATCATGAACAAGATCAAAGTTTCAAACGCCAATCACTTCCTACACATACAAATACATTCAACACTTGTACATGATAATATGAAGAACAAAAGTTGAAACCTAGCATCCTTGCAGGTGAGTGGAGTATTTTAAGCCTAATGCAGAGGAAGCGTGACTACCCTTGAATATCTCATTCCACCTGCAATAAATAAAGACCCTACACATAACACCACCAAACAAGAAAATTATGGCTAGTCTACAGAGGGCCTATCAGCTTAAAATCAACTTATGCAAGCATATAACATATTCAAAACATTGATATAGGAAAGGAACATGTATCTATTAATCCAAAATGAAAGTACATCAAATGTATACCTTTTAGCAAGTGGGACCTTCTCTCAGATCAACAACATGGCTTCCCCCTCTAGGTGTAATAATCTCAATCACATGAGCATAAGATCTCAAGTACAAAAGAATATGGATCTCTCAATATTCATAATCTCATCATTAGTTACTCAAGGCTCGCTAGCTATCATGACCCTTTATAATCACTGATATAAACAAGCTTAGAGGCTTCTGTCAAAGGATGAACCAGGACATTTTGGATGAAGAGCAGTTAGGAATCTTATCTAATGATTCACCCAAGTCCACTCGAATCCATGAGCCTCTAATATGATAACATAGGGAAAGAAATACTCTAGAAGCTCATCCATCATCGCTGGGATAGATTAGATAAATAAAGGAAGTATTTGCGATAATAACAAAGATTCCTAGTGAAGACAAGCTTCTTCACACTTATCAGAATTCTATCCTAGCAACAATGTATAAAAATAACTTAAAAAAGGGCCAAGTACTAGTAAAAAGGTCATCATTATGAACTATCACGAACATTGACTCTAAGGAGGAAACAATGAGTGCTCTGATATTGAAATTTACACAATGATTTGAGTAGGTCCTTAACGTAAATGGGGGAGTGGTGTTTCATCAGTGAGTTCTCTAGCACCTACATTGATACTAACACTATCACATGTACTGCTAATGCATTTTCCTCTTATTTCATTTTAAGCTTTTTTATCATCTTAAAATTTTATATATGTAACTATGTGGGAGAACAGGTGCATGGAGTCATGAATCTGTGTGGAATGAAGGATGTGTCAGAGAGGTGGTATGTGTAGAGGTAAGGAAGTTTTGAGAAGAACCACCACACCTACACAAGGATTGTACAAGAATATGTGAGTACATGTAATTTATTAACTTTAATCACTTCCTTCTTTTGTTTGATATATGCAAAGAAACTAAATATAACAAGTTTGAAGGACATGGGGCGAGCTCTAGAGTGGCAATATTTTTAAAGGATGAAGTACTTGTGAGAATTGTTTAAGAGATGTTGAGAATGCAACTTATTTTTGAATGAAATCTTTGCAAAGATATCAAATACTTTACATACAAGGGTTACACCAAACCTAAAGGGTTGAAGCTAAGCCCCTTCATGAACTTGAAATCATTGTATCGAAAGAGAAGAATGATGGTGCTTCCATTTGCAATTTTCTACATCTCAACATACATTTGTGAATAAAATAATTATAATTCAATATTGAGTGAAGTGTCTTTTTTGTGTGGAAGAATAACTGTGTGGAGAAAGGAACAAAAACATTGCTCAACGATGTTCCATATCTTTGCACAAATTTCCACATAAATCCCTCTATACAACAGTACATATTAATCAAATAATAAATAGTGTTTTTGTCTTATTAAATATTAGGACATGGAAACTTTAAGGGTGGGATATTAATGGTGCATTAAGTGTGATTCCAAAATTGTGAATTATGTTCATACCACTGAAATAAGGGTGGGTGATCAATTGTTCATGCTACAATGTCGTAATGAGCACATTTCATTTGATATCAGGATTCAAATGAGCTCTGGTGAAATTTCTTTGTGGGTGGCTTTTAGCGTGGAGGAACAATGAAAGTTTCTTCTACACCTTTGCACTCCTTATAAATTTAAACGATTAAACATATAACATCTTTCAAACTTTATAGAAAAAGAACTACAAAAGTTTGGGGCATGAAAAGTTTTGGTTATGTGTATACATTTGGTTTTCGTTGCAGATTTGGTGATGCTCATTCCCTTGATCAATACTGATGGGAAAGTTGTTTCCTTCTAATTTCATTTCTAGGTTAGAAAATTGTTACACTAGTCACTCATCTATCACTAGATTTTCAAAAGTGCAACATTGACCGCCTATCTATTGCTATGGTGTCTCAATCTCTCAATAATATTTCCATTTGGTATAATGGCTGGAATCACATGAATCCAAAATATAGACCATTTCATCTTCAACTTCATATTTTAATTCTTTTCAAAACTTTATTTTCAAGTTCTACAATCATCAATCTCAACATGCACATAAACCTTAATAGGCATATGAACATAATTTAGGCATACACATTCATCTGTTCAATTTCCTTGGTCTGGCATCTCATCTAGTCACATTTATTTACCATTTTATTCCAATGATCTTCACCCTACTTCCACCATAGAAAAAAAGATTTCATGACATAAAAGACAAGGATGACATAAGAAAATCTTAATTGCAATATTTTTGCATTTTCATTTAAATAGTTAGATGTATTTGATCGTTATTTCTAAACAATTATTGTTGGATTTTTTTTGATTTCATAATAAAATACTTACTAAAAATATTTATCGTTATCGACAGGAAACATTGATACATTTTTGCAAAGTGAAAAAGTGCGAAGGGATATGTTTTAAGCCCCTCACCACTCTCTCGTTTCTTCACACCTCCACACTTTGCATAATGTATCAACTTTATGGATATTTGATCATCGTCTTCCATACCCCCCCGCCTACATAAGGGGTCTGCAATTGTGTCATTTCTAGCATCATTGACCAGAGCATAAGTATAACAATGCCATTCTGAGTGTCAGAGCACTCACTAATGGAATTGTTACTAGTAAAAAGAACTACAAATCTTCAATAATGAAAATAATAAAAGATGTCTCTACTTTCGCTTCCCTTTGCTAGGGTGTTCTAGGGCTTATTGAAGTTTGGGGCATGTGAATTTCGATTTGGTACAATGTCCAATTATCAAAGCCATGTTTGGTGGCTCTGAGTTCGAAGGTGCCAAAGAATCACAATGAAATATTTTTTTTGCAACTTTGTACTCTAGATAACTTTAAATGATTAAAACATATAACATCTTTCAAACTTTATAGTAAAAATAAGTACAAAATTTTGGGGCATGAAAAGTTTGGGTTATGTATATATCAGGTGAAAAATAAGGGCAAACAAATGCATGTGAGAAAGAAGTGGTTTTCTGGAGAATAGGTACATGAAACAAACAACATAAAATTTTATATACAGTGTTCGTTACTTCACATGGATTCCCCCCTTAGCCCCAATACACACACACATTTTTCTCAAAATAAGGGTGAGTAATATATTTTTCCTAGAAATTTCTTTGCAAGTGGCTCTAAGTGACTAGGTGAAATTGTCTGCAGGTATGGAAGGTGCACAATGAAAGATTTTTCTACGCCTCCACACTACACATAACTTTAAGCAATTAGAACATATAACATCTTTTGAACTTTATAGAAACCATTCATACTACTATATTGACAAGGGCTCCTTTTATTTCATATCTAGATGCAAAAAATCTTTGGTGAAATTGCTTTGTGGGTGCTCCAATGTCCGGATCTCAAAACTATGTTAAGTGTCTATGTTTGTGTAGGTGGAGACAAAGGAAAATGAAAGATTTTTTTGTATCTCCACACTTCACATAACTTTAAAAGATTAATACATATAACATGCTACGAACTTTATATTAAAAGGAAATACAAAGCTTTGATAATGAAAATAATAAATTTCTGGCTATGGTCTCATTTCCCTCCACTACAGGGTATATCGGGTGTGAAATAAGGGTGACATTATTTATCTGATATTGAGATGCAAAGGATATTTTGCAGTTATTATTTATCGATGATATAACCTCAAATTTTTACAACCGTGTTCTATGGCTTTAATCATTTTAAAACTAGGATCAATATGATTTCATAATATAGTACTGTGCAAAAGGGAAGTGTGCAGAAGAATTGTGATGAGGGAGAATGCATGCAGAAGTGTGGAGTAATGAGGGAGAAATATTCTGTTTTTTATTCCACACACCCATTCTCTACATAACACTTCTTTTGTTGACAAGTTGCAGCAATAAATTCTCGTTGAATTTGTCCTTGAATTAAACTGTGAATTAAAATAGAATTCTATTCTCATAGAAACTTGTAAATAGTTAATTAAGTTTAATTAACTTAATTATCTTAGGAATTTCGAGTTGGAAGTATTTTTGAAGTCATGTATATGTTATCCCTATATTATAGGGTCCAAAACGAGTTAAGTATGAATTGTAAATAGTTAACTCATTTTACTGAGTTAATTCTAGTTAAATTAGTTCCAAACTATTTGAGGAACTAATAGTGAGTTAATAGTCAGTTGGTGTACTAATGCATTAACTAGTGCTACTCCACGTTAACTGAAGGTTCACTCATCGGAAACTCATGCATGTCAGTTCTGAGAAAGACCCAGTTGAGACTAGAGTGTAGGGATAGTGTACTATTAGTTGTATAATTTTATGAGTTGTACAGATGATGCATGCAATTAGGAACTGATCCTAGAAGGGATTGCACAGTAGAGTAGGAGAATTGGCTAAGTGTTGGTGAAGAGTTTTCTTATGATTTGGAGATTGATTTTACTGATTGCTGGGATTGTTCTTGTGAGAACAAGCATTGTATTATCATATTGTATTTCTGATTTAATGCAATACAAATAGCGGGGTTTTGATCTGTGGATTTCCCCGATACTTGTTGTGTATGTTCCATTGATTTGTCTTCCTCTTGTCGATTACCATTTTCATCTATATTTATATGTTTCCACTGTAAAGAGTAGAAGTAGGTTATTTTCTTTTTCTTTATTAAATTGCATGAGCATGTGAATCTACAATATTTTCTACATCTTTCTCATAGGGATTAAAAACATATTTCATTGAATATTGGACAATAAGTGTTCAATTCACCAATGCTCAAAGAAATCTAAGTTTTATGAAGCTTTATTCCTTCACAACTCCAATCTCTACATAATGTATCAATAACTATGCACATGATTTCTATAATGCCCAACTATATTTATCGATGAACATAAATATAAATTAACATAGAGAACTTAACAAAATTTTAAAATGTAATGTGTTCGTAGTTTCATTGGAAAGGTGTTTATCATGCATTCTTTAGCATGCTCGTTGACAACACATACTCGATTATTTTTCTAGGGTAATTTTTATGAATGGTTTTAGTGCCTAAATCTACCTCAGGTTGAGAAGGTAGGATCTAGGGTAACATCAAACCATGCTTAACCTGGTAGCTAGCCCTACCAGGTCGGGAGACGGCTCTCTCCTGTCAATCTCAACAAAGTATGATCAATAAGGGCTTGAGATGACTAATATGATGACTTACCTTAGGCTAGGTATGTGTATAATAGAGTTTGATTGAATAAAATGATGTTTTTGTTGGCCCAAAGGGAGAGGAAAATTTTGGGTGCAGGGAATGAGGCTCAGTTTTGTGGAGACCTCGATGGGGTAAGCTAGGCAACTGGTTTGGCATTTCAAAATTGAATGAGATGGAGAGATTAGACAGGTGAGGAGCTAAAAAGGGCAACACAAGCCATGGGTCCTCTTCAAACAGCTGAAAGCATAAAAAACTAAAGCAAACCCTAGGTAGAGCACTGCAATTTCAATGGATTTACCTTTTCCCTTGTTTGATTTAGTTAAGAAGAAAACAAGATAGATAATGATATACATAAAAGATAAATGAAACTCACAATTACAGAAGAAATCACTATACCAAAACAAAATACCACATGAATCCAAAAGAGTGTTGCAAAACCTGGTCTCTATTCCTTATCCAAAACTGCTGATATGAGTATACAATGAACCTCTAAGCTTTATCAAAAGTCCAACCATGCTAATGACTGAAAAATCACAAGATATAGACAAACCATAACTCATCCTAGTCTCTAGGGGTCGAGCTCACAAGTTTAGGAACTATTCCAACTAATTCTAAATTGAGAACTAGAAATTAGGAAGTGGAATAGCTTGCCTCTAGAAACTAGGGAACTGATTCATTCAGTTGGAAACAACTTTTTGATAGATGAATCTACCTCCAAGGGTGAAAATTTGACATGTTTACATCAAGATCCATCCATTTACATTAAATTACATCATAAGCTTGACATTGAAAAGGATAAAAAGTCAAACTGTCAAAAGCTAGACGAAAAATAGAGTATTCTTGGTCAAACTGAGCAAAATTTACCCAATGCACTGCGTTGATGTCCCTATGCATAGTGCTTGTTTGGAGCCACTTTTGGAGGCCTTTCCGGTGTCCAAATTTGCTCCAAGTGTGCTTGTTGGAAAGATCTGCCTGTCTACTTTCCAACTCAGGTGAAATGTTTGAATTTGGCCTCCATTTTCCCCTCCAAAACTAAGTTCTCGCAACACTGCTTCCTGTGTGTCAAAATAGGGGCAGTAAGGTCAAAACCTGTCAAAATTTCTTGGCCATTTGTAGGAAAGCATACCTTTTCATGAAAAATCCAAAAATGCTGAGTTTTTTTCATTTGGAGGCCCCCATCAAAAGAGAGAACCAAGTGGCATGACACATAGGGCAGAAAATTCTGTTTTTTGTGCCAAAAATTCCAAAAATACAAAAAGTGCCCCAAATTTTTTCAAATTTGGGTTGAGTCTTCTCTATCAAGAGCTGTGTTGGGCCAAGGAAGCCTCAACCAATATTTGAATTCTATCATGCTCCTTTCACCTCCTCGATGCCCTCTTTAACTTTGCCTTCAAGCTCCTGATTCTTCCCTTGCAGACTTTGTTTCTCGCCATGTAATGATAAGCCATATGCCTCAACGATGTCTTCTCCTTATTGGCCTTCTCCAACAACCTTTCTAAGTGGATATTGACTCTTTCAAACCATGATTCTAGATCGGAATTTATTTCTTGCTCAAGTGATGTGAACTCCACCTTCCTCCTTTTGGCAGCTTGATGATTCTCTCGTATATTTTGCAACTCCATAATCGCTTGTTGATCCTCAAGCTGCTTGTTTCTTTGCTCTAGGTACTTTATTGTCCACTTAGCCCTTTCCAAATTGAGGGACAAAGCATTGATGTCTGCCTGTTGCTCCTGGATGACCTCTTTGAGTTTTGAGCTTTGTGGGCCCAAATCAGTATCATCGTCCTCAATGAGAATGAAATCAGTGTCCTACTCACCTAAAGGCCCATCATCATGTAATGGCCTCTAACCTTTGTCCTGAACCTGTTGTGCTAATGAAGGAAGCGAGACCCCTTCCACCTCTGGCGGAGATAATACTCACTTTGTTGTTGTAAACAATCGTCTAGTTCCCTTTTGATAGGTGATAAACATTGGCATACTAGCGGTCTATGTCTCATGACCCTCCTACTGATATGAAGGTCCACCTGTCTCATGCAAAGCCTCTAGAGGTCCCTGAGGAGCTATGAAGAACTCATGAGAAATGAAGTCCTCCCATGTGATTCCCTGCAAACTGAGCTGATTCATGACCAAGATTTTAATGAGAGCAAAATGATATATATTGTTGAACTGTTGTTGAGGAGTCTTGTGTTATACTAGAGTGGTCATCTTCTCAATATTTCAGCACATGAAGTAGGGGAGATTCATCATTCTCACCCTGGTAAAGTGCATCAACAACTTGATATGATAGACATAGAGGCGAGAAAACTTGCCCTCACAGGTGAAATATTTCATTATTAGTTTCATTAAAGGAGCATATGAATCTTTGAGGTACCAAAAGGGAAAAACTCTACTGAGTTGTCTCAAATAGCCAGGCTTGATGTATGGTTCATAATGTTTCCTGTCAATTTGATGCCTCTTATTCCATTTCTCTCCAATATTAGGAATGTCGGTTGCTTGAGAAATAGATTCTGGTGTTGAAGTGAATTTTACACCAGCAAGGGTGGCTTGACCATTATGTAGATGAAGCACAAACAACTGGGCCAACTCATGATGATATTGGACTCTAGAAACTAGCTCATAGAACTCATAGTAGGATTGGTGTTGGAAGCATGTGATGGCGAGAGGGTAGGCTTGTAGCTCAACAAGGGTAGTAGGTTCCTCTCGTATATGTTTGCCACCTTTATGAGGTCTCCTTGATGCACATACCTCTGTAGGAGATTCATTGTGTGTCTCTTCATCACGGTCATATGAAGGATCAGATTCCATTTTTGCTAGTGGGTGAGTTTTATTGGTGAGTAATGGGAGATTTATGGTGTTTTTAATTTTCTGCCACCAAAGGAAAAGTATATGAGGGACTGAAGAGGGAGAGAATATGAGGGATTTTGGAACTATTAGGACAGGTTTTTGTTTGGGAAATAGGGGATTAGGGAGTGATGTGTAAGCTTTTAGGGACAGAAATTAGGGTTTGGGGATTTGTAGTTAGGATTTCGGAAAATGGGATTTTGGGGATAGGGGTAGATGATTTTTAGGAATATGGGAGTTAGGGAATAGGGGAATAAGCTGGGAAAATAAATGGAGGAGTGAAAAGTGAGGGAGTGGTAGGATGAACTTGGCAGCCAAAACAACCAATGCAAACCCTAGGCACTAGTTTCTTGAGAAATTAAAAGGGAGTAGGGTTTGATTTTTCTTTTAGAAAACCACCATAAATTGTATGAAAAACTCATTTAATAGCAATGAAGAGAGCTTAACTTACTTGCACAATGGAATTGTTGAGTGGTTTTGGTGATTTGAGGGAGTTTTGGAGAGATTCGGGCTTGGAATCTCTATGCGCTGCGCCTCAAACCCAACGCGTTGCGCCTCCTATGTGCACTACGCCAGAACAATTTTGCACTAAAAATCATGGCCCTATGCACTGCGCCTCTTCTATGCATCGTGCCTCTCACCCAGTGCGCTACGCCTCCAATTTTGCATAGTTTTCTCCAAGTTTTGCTCCTTTTGCTAAAACACGGCTTTCACTTTGCTCAATCTTGTTCTTGGAATGAAAATGAGCTTTTGAATTGAGAAACTGATTTATATACAAGGAGCTTTTAATTTTTGTTTCATAAAAAACCCACTTTTATAATGTTTGCAATGTGACTTTACTTTTGCACTCTGTTTTTTGAGATTTTCACTTTATTTGAGCCTTTTGATGAACTGAATGAGTTGATTTTTATTTGCTTTGTAGGGGATGAAGCTACTGAAGCTTGGGAAGGAGGCCAAGGTTTCCACTGAAGTGAGTTACATACAAGAGAACTGAAAATACAACACAATAAAACCTAAAATACTCTGTTTTTCCTCAAAACGGAGTTTTGAGGAAAAATACATCTCTGAGAAATTGATTACGAAATTTATTTGTAATGGAACCTCCTCATGTGCCTGCTGAATGTTATTGAACATTTTGAAACCCTTTTTTGATGAAACCCTAGACATAATGTAAGTGAAACCCTAGAAATGACTCTTGAAATTGTAAAGACAAAAAGTGACTGCATAAGATTTTGATAAATGAAAATGGGCCAGCAGGTAAAGGACATGAGGGAAAAATGTATAGCAAGCGACTAATGTCAGATGATCCATGTTTCTAATGGAATGCAACTGACTGAGCAGGACACCTAACATGCAATGAAATAAGAGGATTTGATCTCTAACGGAGGGATGAAGATACAGACACTAACAAATTGTTTTCTCTCAACTTCTTTGTTATGTGGTTTGATAGGTTGAAATTTTGTTAATTAGTAGAATGAAGAGTAGGTAGTGTGGTGATAAGTGTTGTCTGGTTTGTTATTAGCTTAAGAAAAATGCAAAGATGTTTCCTAAAAAAGGGACAGATTCTACAATATCTTTATGAGCCATTGTTCCTTTATTTTGAATGTGAGTACTTAGCATTTTCCAAAGTATACCTTAGAGTAGGTGGGACTGACTAGATCCACGACTTAGCTTGTTACAATTAACTTCCAAATATGGTTATTATATAATATTTTTACCATTGCTTTCCAAGTAAATTTGCATCATCAATGTGGATATATGCATATGTTATTAATGTGTATATTATCTATTATCTTACGGATTTATCATATGTTTCCTTGAATGGTCTTTATATTGTTCTTATCATGGAGCAATAGCTCATAGTAAATTTAGAACATGTTTGAAGCATGATTGCTAAGGAATCAATGGAGAAGCATTTTTTTGTTGTAAAAAGAGAGCATATAGATGCAATTCTAAGACAACATAATCCATTTTCTTTAAACAATTTTTCACATGCTATTAGAGATTGCCTATTTGATTCTATGCAAATTCTATGATTGGAGAAGAAAAAGGACTATGGGAGGGCCTATTTTGTATACAATAGTTATGCAATTTTCTAAAAATTGTATTAAGACTTTGGTCAAAGACAAGAATGAAAATTTATTTTCATTTTAATTCAAATTTATGTGAAGAAAGTTACAACATGTTGTTCCATGATCAAAATCCAATTGCTCGACATTTTGAACCACTTAGGTGTAAGAAAAAATGTTTAATAAGAACTAATCATGGACATATGATCAATATAACAATCTATGAATAAACATAACATAAATGGATGCAAATAGAGGATATGATAATGAAACATAGGTTTGAGAGATCGTCTGGGCTCAAGAGTATTTATGGTGAAAGTTGTCTTGAAACAATATGTCAACTGACATATAATGAATATGATGTTTCATTTTTATGACACATAATGATTTGTTTGCACTAAACTGCATAGAAAAGTAAATGAAGAAAATTATAAGTATGCAATTACCTGGAATAGTATATTGGAAAGGATACATTATACATTTGGCAGTGCCATATGAAAAATGGATGATAGATGGCGGCCTTTTTGTTTATGATTGGATACAATATATCCTCAATATAACTATAACATTTGGTCTACTGATACATTGATTGTTGTAGCTATTTTTTTCTTATTCAAGGAAGACACAACGGTATTACATGTTATGCAATTTTGAAAGAATATGTCATTTACATTATGAACCTCTAAAACAAATTAGACAAGAGATTTTATTTTATTTTTATTTTTTATGTGGTATTGAATCTAGTTAACAAAGAGAAATATATAGAAGAATCATATAAAACACATAATAGGGATAATGTGAATGCATTTAAAAACATGAAAATAGATAAAGATATCTTAGAACTTAATACATAGTTTATCAATGCAAACAAGAGATTGTGGTTATCATTACATAAACTCAAAAAACATATAAGGAACAAGGACATTGTTGAAACATGTGTAGCTAGAAAACCATTCAGGGGATCAAATTTTTATATGAATATTAATCATTTTCATTCTAAAGTTTTGAAAGAAATAGAAAGAGAAAAAATTGTTTTACATGATATTCAAACAACGAAGGAAAAGAAATATGTAGAAGAATGCTATAAAAAACATAATGGGCATAATTTGAATAGCTTAGAAAACATCAACAAAGATTAAGATACCATAGAACTTAATATAGAGCCTATTAATGGAAACAAGAGATCATGTTTTTCATTGCATAAGATCAAAAAATATATAAGAAACAATGATGTTTTCAAAACAACTCTATTTAGAAAACCATTGAAACGACCAAAATCAAGATTGAAAATGATATTTTCAAATAAACATAAGGAATCATTACAGATGTTTGGTTACACATTCGAAAAGAGTGACTAAACAACAATATTTTTTAAAAAGGCACAAGGTATTCTTGTCTATGATTGTGCAATATGAAATCAAACTTTGAAAAAAAAATATGTCATGGAAAACAATTGACCAATGTGTCCAAAAATAAGTGTATATGCAAAAAATGAAAAAAAAAAAGTTTTGGCAATGACAAAACTATCAAATTTGTAGTTCCAAAGTGGATTAGGTGGAATAAAAAAATATCCATAGTGAAATAAATCTATGATAGTGGAAGAAAGACTAATATCACTAAGACTGCCATTTGTGCAAATACAAGAACTTGGGTAGCATTTTAGAAAACCACAATTGGCATTGACTAGTGGACTGATCAATGTACCTATCGATACATCTTGAATCCAAATTTCACTTCCTTGTCACATAAATGAATGTAGTACATTAGATGTGGAAATTAAAATACGTTTATTTTTTAAAATCATATTTACTATTGGGTGAATACATGTTCATAAAGTCATGAAGGCATTGACACAATTATGTAAAACTCCACTTTATAAACTAGAGGATGTCAGAATAAATGAAGATTGGAAACACGTCTTTGACCAGAACAAGGATACATATGTATGTGAGATAGATACATAAATAAATGATGATAATGATTAATATAATTGATATCTAGTCACAAAATTCTATTACATGGATTTAGTGATTCGTATAGGATTTATGATCTTTATAATAATCAAATGAACATTTCTACTAGTGAAGGATATAGGCCTTTGGGCATATTCAGAGATAGACATTTAGAAGATATGAGTTTTCAAAAAAAATTTATGGGAAAAAGTGATTCGATGGTGTTACAAAAAACATTACATACCATGATATTATTCGATGGGAAGTTTTGCATCAAGATCGTGATTTTGTGTATCCTATAATGAATTTGTTTTACTAAAAAATGCAAATTATCCTCAATCAAGTATTTAATTGTATTTGGATTCAAATATGAAAAGGAAATTTAAAAGGAGAAAAGTTAATAACTAAAGATTTTAGAAAAAAAGCAATCTTGAAACACATGGCAGCATCGAACATTGGATATATGGATCTTAGATGAATGCATACCTTGCCAAACTATTTTTTTCGTTTGTGCAAGAAATTTTGTGCAACGATATGACAATTAGTTCCACTCAATTTCTTTATTTCATTTAGAAGTGCTTAACATATTTGGGAGCTTTTAGTAAATACTTTGCAATAAATAAATTGAGAGAAAAAATTATTGACTAAAAATCAATTAGAGGAAGATGATATTGATACCTTGATTTGAAATGACCCTATTACTTGTGTGTGATATTATAGAAGTACAATGAATTATGTACGCTAGTTAATTTTACATGATTCCAACTTCTTTGATGACGTCATTTACTATTTCTTTGTAAAATAATTCCAAAATCGGGGAAACCAAGATGAACATGGATTGCTATGGATAAAAAATTCTCCTATATATGGGAAAAGTAGAAACATTGAAATTTAAACTTTTTTTGACAAATATTTGTGCTGTGATTGAAGTAAACTACATGAAAATCTGAAAAATATTCAACATCATTGTCATACAAAAACTTGTAGGAAAGGAAAACATATGCATTGGAGGTTCAATTTTCCAATTCCACCAATGTGAAAGACACAAATGATTGAGCCTATGGAATTTGAAAATGCACGAAAAAGAGAATGCAAGGATGATATTTGATGCAATAGAAAATATGGAACATGATGAGGCATATACATTCAATAGTTTTGTTGAAAAATTAGGTATAAATGAATGCGATTACATCCATGTGATCCAATGTACTATGAAACAAAGAACAATTCTATTGAAAAAATACAACAGACATATGGATAAATATTCCATTAAGTTGGGGTGCAAATACTGATGCTCAATTTCTACTTGACTCATATATGACAACTACTTATTGTAGTTCATATATGACAAATATAGATAAAACAATGACGTCAATTTTTAAATGTATACAAAATTAATGTAAACAAACCGAAAGTGATATCATAGAAACAACTACAACACTTGGAAAAGCTTTATTGAACTTGTAGAAAATGTTTGCACAAGAAGTTGTATATATAGTGTTGTCATTGTAGCTAAAAGCTAGTTCAAGAAAATGTATATTTATTAATACTTCAGCATAGATGATTGAACATTTTTACCAAGAAAACCAAAAGAGATGTTGCCTTAACTGAATGATTCAAAAAAAATATGTTTATGAATTATCAACTGCTATCTACAATGACCAAAAAACATTGAACATGTATGCTTAGTAGAGTTTGCATTGTGCCATACACTACAAGGTAGGAAAAAAGGAGGCACTAAGAGATCATACATTATACGATATATAAAGTATAATAAACATATTGATCTTGATAACTATTACAGAGAGAAATTGGTGTTATATGTCCCATATCGTATTGACGAGAATAGTTTTAAAGAACAATATTCGACTTTGAAAAATTTATATATATTATTTAGAGAAATCATAAAATGCAATGAATGAAAGTTCACGAACCAAACTATGACAATGTGGACTGATATTGACAACATAACAGTTGAGCTTGAAAAAAAAGAATGCAAGCTATTTGAAAGAGATATACCTACATATCAAGAAATAAAGAATAAAAAATGTTATCAAGAATATGATATCGAATTAGATTTTGAATATTTGCAAAATGTGAGAAATAAAAAATCAATAGTTGAGAGACCTTATCAAGTCTTAAAACAATCACGTATACTATAAGAAACATAATTATATAAAATAATGAGAATGCTCAATAGAGAGCAAGAAAAAATAGTGAAAGAAATATTAACAAAAAAAAATCCAGGTTGTCCATTGTACGTATTGTAACAGGTTGTGCTAGCGTTGGAAAAACATTTACTATAATAATATTATTCCAATATTTAATTCACATGTACAACAACATATTTAGATATGACCTAACTTGGCTAATTTAAAGGAATCGTAAAAACATATACAGGGAAGGTAGTGCTCAATGCGAGTCGTATAACATTGCATTTTGCAATTCATTTTCCGCTTAAAAAATCAAAATATTTTTCGCTTAAAGGTAAAAAGTTGGACACATTGACAAAACATTGCAAACAACTTTGTGGGATTCTTGTTGATGAAGCATCTTTGGTAGGTGCAGCATTATTATACCAAGTTGACAAACATTTATGAGAAATAAAGCATAGTCCATTGGATTGTTTTGGAAATATTGATATATTATTTTCAAGTGATTTATTCCAAGTGAAATCGATCAAAATCTCTCTAGTTTTTTAGAAACCAATTTTAGCAAAGTAAAAATCAACATATGATTTCTAGAAGGAAAAGTAAAATGCTATGAATTAAATACCAAAATTCTTCAAAAGTACAAAAACTCATTGAAATCCTTAACAAAATGCGAGAGAATCAATAATCTAATGAAGTCATATAATATATAAACAATAATATATATAAACATGCTCCACTAGATCATTTGTTTCCATATCTATTTTATAGGAAAAAGGCTATACAAAGTAATAACAAAAAAATGTTGTTATATGTAAAGGAAGAACTAATAGTTCTTGATGTGATTGATGAATATGAAAGTAAGGAAACAAGTTATGTACCATATGAGAAAAAAATGAGAGTTCCACCATTCTTCCAATTGAATCATACCCTTTAGTCTTTGTTATGTGACTAGCTTAAGAAAAACATAGAAAAGATAGATCAACGCCTTAGAATTCAGCCTCTTCGAGGGGGCAACCTCCTTTACATTACATAAATGAACAATTCTTGGATTATTCAAATGACAAAGCCTCCTTTCTATATATAGGAGATTAAGGAGTCACAATATAACCTAGCCGAGCTAACAATAATAATATAAAGCCAAGAAAATAACAATAGAGGGATTCTATGGGGCACAGTAATAACAAAATGGGGACAATAGGGGCACAACAATATTAATAAGGGGTATAACTACAATAGTAATGGGGTAATCACTACTATTATAGGGACCCAACATGCCCTCTCCTTCAAAAAAGTGTTGTCCTCAACGCTTGAGTAGTTATGGATACTTCTGTATAAAATTCTCATCCTCCCATGTGGAATCTTCCACAGATAGGTTCTTCCACTTGATAAGATACTCCGAGATTGATCGATTTCGTAGCTGTCGAGATCTTGTTTCTGTGACTGCTTCCGGTTCCAATATAATTTTTCCTTCCTTGTCAAGTTTTGGAAATATTGTTTGAAGTGGGAGCTTTTCGCCTATAACCTTATTTAAACATGAAACATGGAAAACTGGGTGCAATCAAGAAGCTACAGGAAGCTCCAATTTGTATGCCATAGTACCAATATTTTGCAACACCTTGTACGGACCATAATGCTTTGGTGATAATTTATCATTCTTCTTAGCTCGCTTGAGGGACATTTTCTTATATGGTTGTAGCTATAGAAATACCCAATCACCTACAACAAAACTTCTTTCGCTGCAATGTTGATCTTCCTGTTGTTTCATTCTATTCTGTGCCAACACGAGGTTATCCTTTAAGAGCTGGAGGACTTGTTGTTGATGTTCGATGTGATGTTCCACTGCTTGAACCTCAAAATTTTCTCTTAAATATGATGTGATGGATGGTGGTTCATACCCATAAAGTGCCATAAATGGGGTCATTTTTGTTGTTGTATGGAAGGAAGTGTTATACCACCATTCAGCCAGAGGCAACCATTTGACCATTGTGTCTATTTATCAGATACAAAGCAACGAATATATCCTTCCAAACATTTGTTTACTATCTCAGTTTTCCCATCAGATTGAGGATGATAAGATGACCTATGAGCTAACTGAGTACCAAGACAAGAAAATAATTCTGTTGTCAAAAATTTCCAGTGAAAATGGGATCTCTGTCACTTACAATATCTTTGATTTCATGTAGCTTTTGAATTGTTTCCATAAATTGCTGTGGAAATTGTACTGGCTTTTAATGGATGTGATAATGCACAAAAGTGTGCATACTTGGTAAGTCTGTCAACTACCACCATGATGACACTCTTTCCCTCAGACTTGGGTAAACCTGTGATAAAATCCATTGAAACCTCCTCCCAACGTTGGCTTGGAATGGATAAAGGTTGTAATAGACCCGTGTCTTAATTGTTTCAACTTTATTTTGTTGGCAAACCAAACATTCCGCCACAAACTTTTGAATATCTGATTTAAGGCCATCCCAAAAAAATTCCTTCTCAACCCTGTGGTATGTTTTTAAAAATCCTGAGTGCCCTCCTAAGGGAGAAGTGTGCAATTCCATAAGAATCTTTTGTTTTAGCTGGGAATTCTTACAGAGGTATAAGCGATCTTGTACCATAATGAATCATTTTGCTAGCTAAATGTATCAGATGTATTGGAATCTTGTTGTAACTTTTGAATAAGTTCCCACACTTCTTCATCATTCTTCCATTCCTCCCTTGCTTCGTCTATCCAATCTGGTTGGATAATAGAAATGGCGCACAAAATGCTTCCACATCCTCATCCTTTCTTGAGAGTGCATCTGCCACCACATTTTGCTTCCCTTTTTTGTAGATGATTTCAAAGTCATAACCCAACATCTTTGTGACCCACTTTTGTTGCTCTTCAGAGTATAATCTTTGTTCTAAAAAGTATTTAAGGCTATCATGATCTGTTTTTACCTTGAAGTGTCTTCCCATTAGGTAGGGTCACCATTTCTTAAGTGCATGGAGTATTGCCAACATTTCCTTCTCATAAATAGCTTTGTGTAAAAACTTTCCCCTGATTGGACGACTTTCAAAAGCAATGGGTCTTTCATCTTGCATTAGAACAACACCAATTCCATTTCCTGAAGCATCACATTCCACAATAAAGGTTTTTGTGGAGTCCGGTGTAGCTAAGACCGGTGCTTGGCACATTGCCTCTTTAAGATGTTCAAAGGCCTTTGTTGCTTCCAGAGTCCATGAAAATGCATCTTTCTTCAATAATGTTGTTAGAGCTGCTGCTATTCTCCCATAATTCTTAACAAACTTGCGATAATACCCTGTCAACCCGAGAAATCCTCGCAGATGCTTTATGGATGTGGGGATTTTCCATTCCTTAATGGCTTTAATTTTGCTAGGGTCTACCTTAACTCCTTCATGAGATACAATATGACCCAGATATTCCACCTCTTGGACTCCAAGGAAGCATTTGGATCTTTTTGCATATAATTGTTTCTCCTCCAATAGTTGTAGCACCCTATCAACATGTTCAACATGATCCTTCCAAGACTTGCTGTAGATTAGTATATCATCAAAAAATACTAACACAAAATTTCTAAGGAATGGTTTGAAAACTGAATTCATCAAATCCTGAGATGTTGAAGGTGCATTGGTAAGGCCAAAAGGCATGACCAAAAATTCATAATGACCCTCATGAGTTCTAAATGTTGTTTTCGGAATGTCTTCAGTCTTCATTCTGATTTGATGATATCCTGAACGAAGATCCAACTTGGTGAAGTAAATTGATCCATGCAATTCATGCAGTAATTCATCAATGACAGGAATGGGAAACTTATCTTTAATAGTGAGCTTGTTGAGCTCCCTATAATCCGGACACATGCACCATGATCCATCCTTCTTGTGCACCAATACTACTGGAGAAGAGAAAGAACTTTGAATCAGTTGAATTATACCAGCC
>APFE030328817.1:0-20115 GCA_000404065.3 Pinus taeda
CGCCCTCGTCTTTCTTCTCATCCGCCATGGGAGGCCGTCGAGATTTGCGAGGCTGGTCTTGCAAAGGTTCGACCAGTTCAAGCCCTAACTCCTTATATCCCGACCTCGTTGGGGACATGCAAAGAAAAACAGAGAAAAAGCAGACCGCTCTGATACCACTGATCCGGATTTAAACAGGAACACAACAAAATACAGAGATAACCACAAACAAAAAGATGCAACGGAAATAACATTCATTTTCATTAATGGAAAATACCGAAATATGCTTACAACCAGAATTGGAAATAAACCAGCTAGGACGATTGTAGCTTATCTCTAAGAAGAGATGTGAGACTACATGTCTCTGAACTATTCCAAACTTGTGTTACAATGAGGCTCGAAGGCCTATTTATTATTGAGAAACAATGGAAAACCCTTCACATTCCAAAACCGACCCTTAGAAGATGAAACGCCAAATTGTGGGCCCCGTTTTGGGTAAATTGGTACATCAATTTCCTGAGGTCGTAACTTTGGCATACGATCTTCGTTTGACACGTACAATATCTCATTAGAAAGATCTATTCGAGCACTATCATTGTTGGAATGGGCAACATCAGACCCATGTTGCCCCTGGATTCCCCAAAAAACGTCGTTTAGGGCCTCAAAACGGCTCCAGAGGTTCAGGACCCGAAAAACTGCTAAAAATAGTAAGTTGTGCTATAATTAAAGAAACTGAAAATGCTGAAAGAGATAATGATTGGGGTCCAGATGGACTTGGCAGGTGGCCACCAATATCCACCTGGATCATAATCGAACATGGCTAAGAGGTTCTCTTGGGTATTTTTTTTCTACCTTTTCGGACCTAAGGGACTACCTACGAAAAGGGACACCTGGAGTTTTATTTATCGCCTCTTTCTCAAACTCTCTAAACATGAAAAATAAGTCGAGTTTTCACCCTCACTGGACTCATAAAAACATCAAACAATTATGGACTTGATGAACATGAAAATACCGAACCACTCCTTCTTAGGGTTCGTTAAATATACTCAGAGGGATTCATATGAAGGATGGACTTACATATCAAGCATATGTTATCCTCATCAAGCTTGTTAAAAAATCAAGAGGTATTAAATAGTATGGCTAGGGAAATTGAGAAAACATGATACTCCATTTGTTAATGGCAACAAGTCGGTCTAGAACATGAC
The DNA here is from genome assembly GCA_000404065.3 of Pinus taeda. Taxonomy (NCBI): domain Eukaryota; kingdom Viridiplantae; phylum Streptophyta; class Pinopsida; order Pinales; family Pinaceae; genus Pinus; species Pinus taeda. Next base: position 1,185 of record APFE030328817.1, read on the forward strand.
ACTCTTCCACTTCATCTCCATGGTTGTCGAGTTGGGTAATCTAATTGTCTTTTGGTTCATCATACCTTCACAAAAACTCCATTTTGTTTTTGGGTCAATGCTGCCAACTCCATTTCAGCGTCCCTGATGTGTTCAAGAGAAGTCATTCAACTTATATTTGTTACAATACTCTTAAGCCTTCATTCCATGTTTTCATTTCCTGATCCAGCTCCATATCAACATCATTCAGATCATTCTGTCTCAATCATGATACCTATTTCATGTTGTTGATGGGGGATACATCAAGGGCCTCCTACGACAGGTTTCTTCCTATCAACATGAACAAATTATCTAGGAAGTTGACTTAGAAATACCCATTGGTACCTTAGTGTTTGCATACATTAATGGAAAGTGTCCTCACTATCGGGGACAATTTTACATCAATTTCCTTCGACTGAAATATTCTATGTGGTGTTTGACATCATCTCATTTATTCACACCATATGGATTGTACTTGAGTACCTTGAGAGCCATTAACATCATCAGTGGTTTCTCTCGCATTTGTTAATGATTTACATCGTTGTTCTGTAATCAAATGGTGTATACCATGTTAGACCTCACCTCATTGATTCACATGGTTAGACTCGTACGTTGGTTGGTGTTGTGAACAAGATAGAAGACCCTGAATCTAGTTTCCACCATCCATACTGCAATTTTAGGATTATATAATATCACAATGTATGATGGCTATGATCATACTAACTATCATCTAGTCATGGGTCCACTATTAGTCATTAGTTGACATTTCTTTTGATCATTATACATGTAATGTTAGCTAATGTGTTGAGTATGGTTATTGTAACAGAAGATGCTCTCGTTGGTTATTCTTGATCACGACTTGTCACAAGGTAAAGCACTTCAGTCATCATTCATCATCCTAACTTAGTTCTTTTGGGGGAACTATGTTATAGGCTATTTTCTCTCATCTTATCAATCAACCTCCTAATAGGATCATTCACATACTATTATCCCTTTACATCACCATTGCACAAAGCCCTATGCATGACTCTCTCATTCCCCAGATATTCTGCCCTAAATTGCATGATCTGATCCAGTTTTAGGACCAACACACCCTGGCTTCTTGCTCAACAACATTCACCTACAAGTTTCTCCATTGTGGCATGCATTGATCACCTATAGGTTTCTCCCCTTTGCACTTGTGTTGATTCTAGAAATTTGGGAAAAAGAGAGAGAATCCTGAAGCTTCCATTTCCAAAAGCTTCCAGGATCTATTGTAACCATTTACCTCAGATAAATATTTTGAATCCTATCTTATCCTAACTTGGATTTTCCATCCCTTATCCTTATATCTCATCCTCCCATCAAGAGTAGATCTCAATCCGAATATTGGTAAGAGGATAAGAGGTTGGATTTTGGAGAGTGATTCAACCCTTATGTTGTTGTTGTGAGATTTATCCTTTCATGCATTTAGGCTGATTGGAGGTACTCTTTGTGACAAAGGAAGGATAATTCAACAACTTGGAGGATCTCTTCTACAAGATCAACACCTATTTATGGTTGTAACTCATGCCATTTATATCAATGCAAAGAGTTATTTTGTTTTCCTATATGTGATTTCATTATTTCAAGTATTTCAATACCATGTTGATATGTTTAATAAAGTAGATAGATGATACTATATAGATCTCATAGTTTCTTGGCTTGTGTTGTCTAGTTGTGCAGGTTCTAATTTTCGCAGCTAAAGTTAAGATTGGAGAATTCAAGCAAAATAAGGAGAAAAACATACGATAGATTCCAAGTAGGTTTTGTCCCCTCATCTACTTACTTTAAGGAAAACATTGGGTCCTTTTTCATTTTGTTGTTCTAGGTTAGCCACCAGACCTAAGGGAGATATTTCTGTCTGCAGTCATAAATCCTGCATAATAGTCATGTATTCAGAAAGACATTAATATATTGTGAGTTGCAAGGAAATAAAGCAAGGAAAATGCAAGTAAAGAAAGGGAAAGATGTATGAGATGTGATCATTGGGGTTGCACACAAAGCCCCTACTAGACAGTGTACAAATTTGTCACGTTGGTTGAACCAAATGGTTATGTAGCTAGGAAGGTTACATAGTGTATCGTTTCCCTTCAATGATCAATATTACTCCTGCAACCAAGCAACATTTGTAAGAAAAGAATCATTCAATAAATTAACAAATAAACACACATTGTCATTCTAAGATATACTATAACATTAAAGGATAATAGGGCAACGTACGATGAGTTGGTGGGACCTCCCAACAAACACCACATTTCCTAAGAAACTATAGAAACAAGATTTAAATTATACAACCAAGAATATTATAACCCATCATCAACACTAGTCATTAAGGAGAAAACTTAGAATCGCATAATCAACATCTATAACAATCAAATGATCAACAATCATTTCATTACATGTATGAATGATTTAGGAACATGTATACCCTTTATAATATTTTCCAACCACCCAACCTACTCTTTTCTCCATACACTTATACAAAAGAGCAATGGGGTGAATTGAAACTAATTCATCCAAAACTTGACTGTCAAACATGGAAAGATATAGAAAATATTGTCTTTATGCGATTTTAGTAGATATTGGTTAGAGAGAAGCTTAATATCCTATTACATATGATCCTTATAATCTACAATGATCTGAGAATAACATTGAAATTATTTTTTTTCTAACTGGTTTCTCAGTTTGGGACGCATCTTGACAATGGCTACAACCAGAAATGTTCCCTTGAAACAAACCTGTGTATTTCCCAATCCATGCACTTTTTGGGGAAATTTCTTGCAATTCACCTAATTGGGGATGTTCTAGACAAAATCTATGTTGCAAAATTTCCAGATTCTTCTTTGTTTCTCTAGAAATAAAGCCCAAAGATTATTACCCTATTCTGCCTACAAACTATTATTTACTTTGACTATACCTTTGACCATGAGCTAAAAGCTTCCATGTGTGACCCAGGGATGTTTGAATAGGAGAAAAACCATCTCAATCTTCTCAAGAGAAATCCCTTGTGCCATATTTTGGATTGGAAGCCCACACATATGCAAACTTTGGAAGTCAGATACTGGAGCTATAAGGAGCTACAGGAATTGAACTGGTTAAGCCATCATTAGAAATAAATTAATTCTTAATCCATATAATTCAGTAAAAATAAATGAAATTAATGATAATTAATTACTTAATGCTTGCAAGTATGTTGCAATACACTCGTGAAGAAATATAGTAGGAATGATAATAAATGGTGAAGGGATGAGGTAAAATGATTAAGGATGGGCATTTCAAATGGTAGAAGAGAAGACAAAATGGAAACTCAACATCTCCGCCACACTTGCACTTTTGCATGACCTCATGCAAACAAGGTAAAGTTGACAATAGAAAGCATTGGTCTCATGACTAATCATTTATATCTTATATTTCACCCATTTCTCACCTCTTTTATAACTTCATCCATTTCTTTTGTCTTCTCTTCTTCCCAGTAATGCACCTACTTGTTTCATTCCCTCTATTACAAGATGAACTTCATGTATAATCTAATTCCACCTTCCAGGATGGAATCAATACAAAATAATATGATACATAGACAAGTTTAACACATGCTCCAATTGTATTCTCATCAATTCCACTTCAAAGTTGTAAGGAAACCTAGCCTTCTATTTTGAACATCTAAGTTAGGTAGAACTATCATATAAGTAGCTCCTATTTTTTGGAAATCATCCATTGCAATAATTCCTTGGATGTTAATTTCTCTATAGTCATGCAATATAGGAACTCAGGGGTGATTTCACTAGAAACCACATGTTCCCTTAACTCAAGCTTGTTTCTATATTTAAGGTTAAGTAGAATAGACATGGTCATTTACTTGTACTTCAGATTAACATTGCAATATATTCTAAAAATTTTAGCTTCAACTTTAACTGATGCAAATTATGTTAACTCAGAACTATGAAAAGTCTATTCACACCCTTCACTTTGACTCTCCTCTTTCTCTACTTTGGCATTTTTAAAGTATTTTTTCTTTTCCTCACCATTGCATGGTGCATTTAACTAAAATTTCATTTGAATTCCATTTTGGTCCTAGTCCGGATCACATCTTAGGAAACTTGATGAAACTATTATTTCTACTAAAACTTGATTCTAATCAAAGTCTTCCCTTCCTTGTTTCAACATTTTAGATGATTCCTCTTGACAATATCCATCATTCATGGCACTCAACTTGGTTTCGTCCACTTTAACGACTTTATAATATATGTGATTCTTGTGTCTAGTGCATTGCAATTGAAAATTTAAGGAGCCTACATTGAGCAACCCATGATTTCACATAGTTATGAATAGTCAAGATTGGAATGACCAGTGCCAAGAAACAACCTCTCATGTTTACCCTTGATATGAATATCTAATTTTATTTCATCAGAAAACTTCTCAAGTGTGGAAATACTATCAACTGGTACCTAAATGTTCCAAAGGCCTTGTGCTTTTGTCATATCTTCTAGTTTCTATTTTGATGGATGAATTATGAACCACTTATCATATTGAGCATGCCTAATAAATTCATTTTCGCATTCATAAATATGCTTCTCCATAAAATTTGTCAGCTTCTTTCTTAATTCTTGTACTCTTGCACTGGGAAAAAACTCATTTCCTTTGATGATCATATCTTGAGAGTACGTTGGAATATTAGATAAATTGGAATCTATTTCCAATGGTACATTACGAAAAATAAGAAGATGGTGGCTTGTTTGGAAGTACTTAATCTCTACTTATTGTAGGTTTTAGCCCGATACAGAAATTACACGCATACGAATTCTAAGAATAGAAAATAAACAATGCGAGAGTATAACACATAAAAAACATATACACAGAGATTTTCCCCTATCCAAAAACTAGGACTACTAGCTTGATTTTTCATTCTATTCCTTTCAATGTTACAATACATATTTATACATGTCGAAGCATCCATTACCATGGACCGAAAACCATCGTGCCCAAATCCATGTGCAAAAACCATGCACAAAACCATAGGTAAGACTGCCCACCTAATATAGGTTCCCAAAAAAAATTTCCTAGGACACTGCCTCGAACCCCTTAGAGGTGGGCTATCCATCCCCCTTAAGCCCTTGTGACCCTCCCACTGCACAATTAGCATAACAAAGGGGGGGCTCTGCCCCCACTCTAACCCCCTGGTTAACTAGGGGTGTTAGTCATGGAAAGAATATAACACAACCCAACATTCTGCCACTTGGTGTTTTCTTTCCACAGGGGGGCACAAGAGAGCTTAGTCATTTATCTAGCCCTACAACACTCATTGTTTCTCTACACCAAGATAACTTCTCAAAGCTTACAGATTTTATTAATGCATCTGCAGTATTCTTCAAAGTGTCCACCTTTACTAGAAACGCCTTTTTGTCTTCTATCATATTCCTCACAAAGTGATACTAAACATCAATGTGCTTTGTCTTTGAATGATAAGTAGGATTCTTTGCCAAGAAAATTGCACTTTGGCTGTCATAGTCTATCCTTATAGCTCCATGTACTAACCCCATATTTGAACACAATCTCTGCAACCAAACTGCTTCCTTGCTTGCATGAGTGGCTTCCATGTATTCTTCCTCTGTAGTTGATAATGCCACTACAGATTGTTTCTTACTCATCCAATTGACTGAACCTCCAAATAGGTTAAACACATACCCACCTGTAGATCTTCTTTGATCCAGATCTCTAGCCCAGTCTGCATCAACAAAGCCACAAATATCCAAAACTTTGTCCAATCCTGGTCTTCCTTGGTAGCACAAACCATAATCACTAGTGCCGCACAAATACCTGAAAACCCGCTTCACTGATTTCCAATGCTCCTTCCATGGTTTTGACATAAACCTGCTCAATACTCCCACTGCATGTGCAATGTCTAGTCTAGTATAGACCATCACATACATCACGCTACCGAATGCACTTGCATATGGAACATGGGACATGCCCTCTTCCTCTTCTTGTGTCTTGGGACAGTGTTCAACAGATAACTTTACACCTACAAGAATAGGAACCTTCACTGGTTTACTATCCTACATATTAAACCTTTGCAACATTATCTCGACATACTTCCTCTGGTTTAACTAGAGCTTCCTCTTTTCACAATCTCTTAAATTTTCCATGCCCAAAATAGAGTTTGCAGCACCAACATCTTTCATGTCGAATTTGGAGGACAATTGGGTCTTCAAATCCTAGATAATTTCTTTTTCATTTCCAACCACATACAAGACCAGATAAAGAACACGGTCACCAATTAATTTAAAATACACACAATGATCTCCTTTGCTTCTGGTGAATACAAGTCCCCGTATAAATGTATCAAATGTCTAATACCACATCCTTGGTGACTATTTTAGCCCATACAAAGACTTATTTAACTTGCATACCAATTCTTTCTTACCCTTCACCGCAAAGCCTTTAGGTTGCTTCATGTAGATCTCCTCTTCCAGATCACCGTGAAGAAATGTTGTCTTCACATCCATCTGTTCTACCTCAAAATCAAAAGCAGTAGCAACAGATAAAAGTAATCTAATAGAAGCTACCTTGGCAACAAGACAAAAAATATCACCAAAATTAATTCCCAGCACCTGGGAATAACCTTTTTCCACCAAATGAGCTTTGTATTTCTCCACCTTTCCTTCTACATTTGTATTCTTCTTGAACACCCATTCGTTGTCAATGGGTTTCCTTCCAGCCGGCAACTCCACCGGATCCCAAGCCTCATTTTTATGCAAAGATGCCATTTCATCAACCATGGACACTTTCCAGAGTTTTCCATCCTCTGAATCTACTTCTTCCTTCACAGTTCTGGGATCATCATCAGTAATAGATAAAGACAAATTTGAACAAAAAGAAGATGGACTATACCTTTCTGGTTGCCTTCTTTCTCGAACTGATATTCTCACAACTAGAGTTTGTGGCTCATCATCTTCTGATTCCTCTTCTATTGTAGAGTTTGATTCTTCCTCCATTAGCTTAAACTCCACCTTCTCAGTTTCCTTTGATGGGACTTCATGTTTAATAACATTTTTCACCTCTCTGAACACCACATCTCAGTGGTACACAACCTTCCTTGTTACTCGGTTCCAAAGCTTATAAACCTTTAAACCATCCTTATACCCAATAAAGATGCACTTTTCAGATTTACTATCCAACTTTGTTCTTTTCTCCTTTGGAACATGTACATATGCATCACATCCAAATACCCCTAGATGTGAAAGAGAGGGTTTCTTACCAGTTCATACCTCTTGTGGAGTCTTATCCTCCAACACTGATGAAGGTGATCTGTTGACCAGGTAACATGTTGTCTCCACCACCTCTACCCAAAATTCTTGTCCTAACCTGACACCACTGAGCATACTTCTTTCCCTTTCCATCAGCGTCTTGTTCATTCATTCTACAACTCCATTTTTCTCAGGTGTGTATGGAGTAGTCTTTTGTTTTGCTATACCACACTTCTTACATAATTCCTCAAATTCATTGCTACAAAACTCTCCACTGTTATCTATCCTCAGCACCTTTATCTTCTTCTCTGTATGGTTTTCCACCAGGGCCTTAAATTCTTTAAACCTATCAAAGACTTCAGGTTTCTTATTGAGGAAATATATCCATGTATTCCTTGAGAAGTCATCTATAAATGATACATAGTACACAAACTTACCCAGTGATGGAACCTTCATAGGTCCAAACACATCACTGTGCACAAGCTCTAATATCTGTTTCACCCTCTTACCACCAGAGGGGAAACTCACTCAATTCTGCTTCCCATATACACAATTTTCACAGAAATCAAAATCCAGAGAGCTATTAGTCATAACTTCTACCATCCCTCTACCATGAAGTATTCGAAGGCCCTTCTCTCCAATATGTCCAAGCCTTTGATGCCATAGCATGGTATTTTCTCCAGAGACCACTAGATTTTTTGCTCCACTTTCAAGAACCACAACACTGTTGCACCCATCAATAACAGTGCTACCTTGCAGCTTGTAAAGAGTTCCAATCCAAAATTCCTGCATCAATACTAGTGCTCCCCAAACCATCTTGCAGGTATATTTCTCGAACACTGTTTTTACACCTACATCATCCATCTTTCTTATATAAATCAAATTTCTGGCCAATGCAGGGATATGCAAAACACCCGAAAGTGTTCTAGCCCTTCCACCTTGCAACTTCAACTTTACTTTTTTTGCGACCAATGATTCTAGCCTTCCTATCATCCCCTAAGAAGACATCACCACCATCATATTTCTCATACTCGCAGAACCACTCTCTATGGGGAGTGAAGTGAAAGGATGCACCTGAGTCAATCAACCATGCCTCATGATCTACATGTGTACTTGAAGAAGCCAAGTATACATCCCCACCTTCATCTAAGGTGGTTTTTGCCTCTATAGAAGGAGCATCATCAGATCCCTTTCCTTTGTCAGGAGATTTAGATTTACAATCCCTTTTGTAGTGCCCTTCCTTTCCGCATTTCTAGTACACCTTTACAGGTTTTCCTAGAGATTTAGATATTCCTCTAGATTTAGATCTCCCCACTCAATGACTTATTTTTGTTTTTGTTTTTTTTCTGGGACCGTCCTTGTGCTCTTTTCCTTCTGATCCAACTTCTTCCATTCTTCATCGGACATTCCCATTGATTTAGTACCCAGATCTACCATGATCCACTGATCTTTATCTACCAACAAATCCTCCATCTTGAGTTTCCATAACTCAAAAATCTGACCATTAAATTTCTCGTTCTTTATCTTTCAGCTGCCGACCATCTTCTTTCACCACTAGAATCGATCTTGCAGCTCTCCCACTGAACAAGGTCAACCACAGGCCCAGGCGACACCCCTTAGCAACAAAGACATCCCATTGAAGCCAAAACAACTCTGATACCAAATATAGGTTTTAACCCCATAAAAAAATTACTTGATATGAATTCTACGAACAGAAAATAAACAATGCGAGAGCATAACACATAGAACACATACACACAGAGATTTTCTCCTAGATCCCAAAACTAGGACTACCACCTTGATTTTTCATTATGTTCCTTTCAATGTTATAATACATATTTATACACATCGAAGCATCCAATACCATGGACCAAAAACCATTGCGCCCAAAACCATGTGAGAAAACCATGCACAAAACCATAGGTAGGTCTGCCCACCTAATATAGGGTCCCAAAAACAAATTCCTGGGCCGTTGCCGCTGACCCTGTAGAGGGGGGTTACCCGCCCCCCTCAAACCCCCTGTGACCCCCCCACTGTGAAATTGACCCAATGAAGGGGGGCTCCGTCCCCCCTCTAACCCCCCGATTAATTAGGATTGCTAGCCATGGAAAGAATATAACACGACCCAACACTTATAAATAATCTTCCAAGTCGTATCAATAAAATATATATTTAAGCATCCATCAAACTTAACATGTTCCTCTAAAGGTTGGATCACTAGATTATCAATCCAAAAGTATCCATGAACATAACCAATAATTGAACTTATTTTAGAGTCTCTATTTGGTATGTGTTTCTTGAGCTAATCAGTGAGTTCCAACATCCTTGGACTTTGATCTGGCTTTCTTTCACCGATTGAAGCTAGATGTTTCTTTTTCCATCTTTGTACTTATCTTTTGCAATAATTTTCACAACGCCCATACTAGAATAATCCTATTGCATTAATAATTGAAACCTTCAACCAAAATAATGTCTACACTCATGAATTATGATTTATTGTAGCTTCAAACTTCTCATGACGAAACACTTTGAGACAAAATATACTATTACAACACGGATGTTTGAAGCTAAGGAGTGGGTATTAGATAACCATATTTGTCATCCCTTTCATGTTGTGCAATCACCTCAAGCATCTAAAATATTTTCTATTATATAGCATAATTATCTACATATGATACCAAATTACACAAGTAAAACATATCACATGTGAGCCATCTTTCCACATTAAATTCCTCTAAATTATGAGTCAATTTCCTCTAGTGTCCACCCTTTAGTTTCAAGCACACAGAATTTCACAAACGCCAAATTCATAGAACATATGATAGTGTAAAGAAGGAATGTTCCTACAATGCTCCTGTTGAGTTACGAAATGGGTATGTATTTACTCTTAATTCCATCACCTTTTTCCTCTTTTCTTATCTCTTTCTTATCTTGATTCACTAACATATTGATGGATTATCATAAGAAATGGATGAACTACTCTCGATTAACATTTAGCCACCATAACTAACTTTTACTCCTTTTTATGCAGGGAAACAACGAAAGGAACAATTGTTGTTTCCTAGAGACGGAACAACATAAACCAACAAAGGAAGAATGGGATGTGTCGGTTGCGGTTAGGTTGGAGGACGAATAAGGAGGATCAACGCTAAATATGAAGGGTGTTAAAAGAGATCGCATTTATCTTTTATCTCTTTCTGACTATAAAAGCAAAAGACTGTAGGAGGAAAGGGGATCGATCTCTATTATTTCAGATTGTAATTTTAATTTACAAACTCGTGTTGTTGGAGAACACGACCGTATTGTAATGAGACTTGAGTTCAATGGTTAATATATAATTCACGTTTTTGTTCATTCGTATTCTCTGAAGTAGCTCAACATTATTTGCTGGTGGCTATGGTTAATATATAATTCACGTTTTTGTTCATTCGTATTCTCTGAAGTAGCTCAACATTATTTGCTAGTGGCTAAGGGCCCGGTCTCTGGTGGATTAAACTGCTCCCTTGTGTTATATATTTCTGATTCTCGCAAGTTTGATTGGTTTAATAGTTTTCCCATTTTCTGTGATTCTATCTTATTTGTTGTTTACCGATTTCCTATATTGAAGTAGTACATTTTATTTACATGTTTTCCAACATTGTCATTTGATTTTGTTTACACTTATTTTAGATTAACTTAATTAGCCGTTAAGACAATGAACCTTATTGATTTAATCAGTTGAAAGGGTTTGGTTATCACTATTGAACTCTCGGTTGACATCATTTCCATTTGGATTGCTTAATTGAGATTGAGTATGATTTAGATAGAATCAGCTAAGAAAAGACTGGTTATTGCTACTATGCTCTCGGTTGATGCTACTGTCAATTGAATTGCTTGTGTGAGATTTGATTACGATTTTAGCAGAAGATTAAGTCTTGATGCTTAGATGTAATATTTCCTTTAGCAGTTGCAATTTGAGTTTTATAAATGCATCTGTTTACTCTTGTATCAAAGGTTTATACTTCATTTTAAGAAACATTACTCTCTGGATTCATAGCATGCACATATTGTGTACACTATTGGAATAAAAAGACTTGCCTGGGTTGATGATTAATGTGAGGTAATTAGGAGTTTTATAAGACACCTTTTATCAACCAACATTTTGGCGTTGTTACCAGGGAGAGTGTCACCTTTTTACAAAGAGTGATGTATATCTGATAATTGTCGTTGGGAAATAATTGGGTATTGAAAACAAAAGGTAAGATCCTACATAACAAGCAAGTAAAGTGCTTGCTCCTCCACCCGCTTTTCAACACAATTACAGAAAAGTGAAGTAGGCGTTTGATGTTTGTTTGTTGAGAGAGAACTGGGTATTAAAAACGGAAGGTAAGAACCTGTGTACAAAGCAAGTAAAATGCCTACTCCCCCGCCTGCTTTCCAGTAGAATTTCTAGGAATTTAAGGTAGAAATAAACATTTTAATTTTTGCATGAATGGCTAAGAAGAAAAGACCAGAAAACAATACAATCCCACACCCCAAACCTGAAAGATCTAAGGGACCGATGACCCTTGGATGATCAACTTTTATCGACGACATCTTAAGAAAAGTTTAATCTCATCCATCAGTAGGTCCCCGAACCGTTGCTTCTAGACAACCTATTGTCTCCCTTCGGGCCACAGGCTCACCATCTGTAGTCTACGCTAAGGTCCACAGTAAAACTGAAGGGACTGAGCAAAGTTTTCAAGATATTGAAAATTCGCAACCAATTCCCTCACAAGAAGGGAATTCTTGCAACATCCATGAAGGAGAAGGAGAAACAAGGGAGTCTGAGGAACCAAGATCCCCTGAGGTAGTAATTGAGTAGAGGACACCCAGTGTCCCAGATCAAGGGAGTGTTGTTAGGATTATTCCCGCCTCTTCTAGATATACTATGGATAACTCTCTAGCTCCAGGGATCCTAGAAGGGCACTGGCATATCTTTGATCAACTAGCCAATAATCCACAAACACCCCAGACCTCTACATTACAGTAGCCTATTGTTGACACAATTGTCAACACCCCCATGAAAGTTGTCCCTCTACAAAATATTCCCACATTTCATGGACTCACTTCAGAAGATCTAGATGCATTCCTGTTTGAATTCGACATCGTATGTCAAGGTTATAATTACACCACCGACCCCCAGAAACTAAAGTTGTTTCCCTACACTTTAAAGGGAGCAGCCCTGCATTGGTTTATGGGACTAGGTGGGGGCACCATAAATGATTGGGAATAAATGAAAGCTGCCTTCCTTAAAAAATGTGAAGATTATTGTAGATCTAGAGAACTAAAAGATGAGATATTCCAAATGGTAGCAAGGCCTAGTGAAACTTTGGAATAATATGTGAAGCATTTCCAATATAACCTCCAAAGATCTCCCTATGCAAATCTGCCTGATAATGTGCTAAAACCATGATGATTAAGGGGATGAAAGACTAGTGGATAGAGACATTAAATATCATGGGTAAAGGTGATATCTATCAAGAAGACTATGCTAACATTATTTATTTGTGTATCAAGTTCTCAAGGGGCAGTACAAGACTGAAACCAGCTGAACGTGATATGATCACCAGGGATAGCAAAATCTCTAGTGGAAGCATTACTCGTACTGAAATCGGAAACCTACTGGAAGATTTCAAAACAGATATCCTGGGATCCTTGACAATACAATTAGACATCATGCAAGCCAAGAAGAAGCAGGTTGAAGTAGAATAGAACCTGGTTATTTCTTGCCCTCGATGCAAGAAGAAACATAGTCATAAAGAATGCCCACTAGATATGGTACAGACCTGTGCCATATGCACTAAAGAACATGCCACAAAAAATTACCCATTTCTCCCAGGATTAAAATTGGTCTTCAAAGAGGTAGAGGAAGAAGTGGAACTAGTCTACCTGTTAAACCAACATCGCCAATGGAAAGCACGACAAACAGGTATGCCTACCAAACCATCTTCATTCTTTCAACCTTCACAATATAATTCTCAACAATGCTTAGGGGCTACATGGCAGAACCATCCACCTTTTCCTAATTGGTCACCACAAGCATTGTCTATTCCACCTTGGTTCAATCCGTCAAATCCAAACAATAGTTGGCCAAATTCCTCTTACTTTCCACCATTCTAGTAGAATAATCCATATCCATCTCAATGGTCCCCCTCCACTTCACAAAACCAAAATTGGAAATTAAGTTGGCAAAGACCTATGAACCAGCTAGCAGGGACAATCCCCCTGCCTCAACCTACACTACCAACACCTTATACGTTGCATCAAAATCCTCAACCCAATCTATGATCACATCTCCTCGCCTAGCCCAACCCAAACCCTAACAATAGACCAGTCCAGTCAGTACAAATTATTGAAGGTCTGGATCCGGAAAATGAGTTGAGAGAGTGTAATGAACTCAAATTGAGGTTTGGATGAATAATCAAGTTAGAGGATGATAAAAATATACAATTGGAAGAACCACTACATGTAGAACAAACACCTCAAAGGGAGAATACAGTCAAACAGAAAAGCCACGAACAAACTATTACCTCTTCTTTGCCATTCCCAGAAAGATTGATTATACCTTGCCCAATCGAATATCCCAATTTCGATCTCCTAGGAGAATTAAAAAATATTTGTGTAAAAATACCCCTCCTCCAGGCTATTCAAGACATTCCAATCTATGCAAAAACCATTAAGGAATTGTGTACCAAAAAGCCTACAAGGAAAATAAAAGTAATACCAACTGTCCACGTAGTCGGGAATTTGTCTGATTTATTATTAGGCAGAGAGATACTGGTGAAATATGAGGACCCAGGAAACCCTATTGTCACAATACAAATAAATAGATGCTCCTTTCCCAATGCATTAGTCGATCTAGGGGTATCCATTATATTCTCACAACAACAACCTGTCAGATACTTGGCATCATAGCCTTAGATCCAACTACAACCTTGCTGGAACTTGCTGACCGTTTAGTTATTAAACCTAAAGGGACATTACAGGATGTAATGGTGTTTGTAGATTCTTGGGAGTACCCAGTAGATTTCTTGATTATTAATCCTAGAAACTGGCTAGATGGACATCCTCTAATTTTAGGAATACCTTGGCTAGCAACCGCAGATGCTTATATAAGCTGTCGAATAGGAAGTATGACTATAGCCAGAGGAAATAAAGTGAAGAACCTAGCTTTATATCCTCCAACTCAGCCAAGCCTAACTATAATAAAAAATAGGAAGCAACCTATAACATATTTAACCAAAAATATTCGATCACAACTAACTGTAATAGATGCTCTTGAATTTAAGAATCAAATAAAAGATGACATTATTAACACTTATATTAACCACCCAGCTACTGTATCTAATCTAAAATGTCAAATGATTGAAGCAGCCCTGGATAACGAAATTGAAGAAGATCCTTTAAAAGATATCAATGACCAAACAATACCAACATCAATTGTCTATAACAACAAACCCATTGAAATTGAGCTAGGGAAAGTCCTAAACATTAACAAAAACCTAAGTGATGACCAGCAACAGAGGCTTATCCAAATCCTTAGGAAATATAAAGCGACTTTCGCTTGGGATTACCAAGATATCAAAGGGATTGACCCCCAATTATGTATGCACCACATATACACTGAAAAAGATGTGAGACCCATTCGACAACCTCAACGAAGATTAAACCCTCACCTAAAGGACGTTGTTAAAGACATACTACAAAAATTGTTAGATGTAAATTTCATATATCCTATATCTAATAGAAAATGGGTTTCTCCATTAGTTGTGGTTCCTAAAAAGAATGGGAAATGGTGTATATGTGTTGATTACAAAGAGCTTAATAAAGCAATGCAAAAAGATCATTTTCCCCTTCCATTTATCGACCAGGTTCTAGACACATTGGCTGGTAAAAAATTCTTCTCTTTCCTGGATGACTTCAGTGGCTACAACCAAATCCAAATTTCCCCTGAAGACCAAGAAACGACTACCTTCACGTACCCCTGGGGGATGTTTTCTTACAAGGTATTACCTTTTGGACGATGCAATGCACCTACTACATTCCAGAGAGCCATACTCATTATTTTCACAGACTTGATAGACGAGGGATTAGAGGTGTACATGGATGATTTTACACCCTACAGAGATGACTTCGAGTGGGCATTACAGATGATGAACGAAGGCCTGATCCTGGGTCATTACATCTCAACAGCTGGAATTTAGGTAGATCCAACAAAAATTCAGGTAATCATCTTACTACCTCCCCCCTGCACTCAAACCGACGTACGTAGTTTTTTGGGATTTTTTGGATATTATCGAAGATTTATAAAAAACTTCTCCCAAATTGCTACACCATTACATGCTTTGATAGGAAATATCAATTTTATATGGGCTAACAAATGTGACATTGACTTTGTAGAATTAAAATGGCTAGTATCAACAGCCCCAATACTACGGGGCCTAAACTGGGATTCATCATTCCAAATTTCATCTGGTGCATCAGATACGGCCATTGGAGTAGTTCTTGGCCAAGAGGAAGACAAAAAACCCTAGGTGATATACTACATCAGCAAAAATTTAACTCTTGCTGAGTTGAATTACACAGTGACTGAGAAAGAGTTTCTAGCTATAATCTATGTTATTAACAAATTCAGACACTATATAACGAGATACCATGTGGTCTTGTATATTGATAACTCTGCTATCAAATATTTAGCTAATAAACCTATTACAAATGGAAGAGTGACACGATGGTTAATCCTTTCGCAGGAATTTGACATAACGATCAAGGATCGACCAGGAAAGGAAAATCTGGTGGCATAGTTCCTCTCACATGTCCCAAGAATAGATTACGCAGTGGTGGTAGAAGACTAGCTCCTCGATGAACACCTATTTTTTGTGACCGTGAAAACACCATGGTACACAGATGTCATGAATTACCTAGCAGTGGGAAAACTACCCAAACACTTGATGCCTAGAGAAAGAAAATTAATAGTGCAACGAAGCACTTGGCTCTCCTGCATCGGAGGATGCCTCTTTCACACAAGCGCCTATATGCATATTCGCAGGTGTGTCAGGGAAGATGAAATATATGATATCCTAAAAGCCTGCCATGATGGACCTTGTGGTGGACACTTTGCAGACCACAGGACTGGACATAAAGTCTTACAGATGGGCTATTATTGGCCCACCATTTTCAAGGATGCCAAGAAATTTGTCCAAGCATGCGACAGTTGCCAAAGAATGGGCCACCCTGGCCAATCTGATGAGATGCCCCTATATCCATAGTTAGTCATCAAACCTTTTGAACACTGGGTGTTAGATTTCATTGGCCCAATAAATCCATCATCTAATAAAAAATCATATATACTAGTTGCAACGGAATATGTGACTAAATGGGTGGAGGCAGAAACATTACCAAGGGCAACAGAGGACATAGTAATCCACTTTATTTTCAAAATTTTCGTGCGGTATGGCTTGCCCAGAGAAATAATTACAGATGGAGGGCCATAATTTGTAGGCCATAAGATTGCTGCTACACTAAAAAATCATCACATTTTGCATAGAATCACATCTCCATACCACCACAGGAAAATGGCTAGGTAGAAAGTACCAACAAAGTAATCAAGGCCATTCTAACAAAGACAGTTGCCTCGCATAGACGTGACTGGGCTACCTGATTTCCAGAATCCCTGTGGTAATATCACACAACCTGGAGGAATAACACACGATAATCCCCATATCAGCTAGTGTTTGGCAAGGAACCTATCTTCCCCATAGAATTTGAAATTCAGACACTGAGGATAGCCCAAGAAGTAGGGCTGGATTTGAATGAAGCACAGATTAATAGATTACAACAAATAAATGAATTGGATGAAATCCAGCTATTAGCTCTTCAGCATACTGCACTTATTTAACAACAAAGAGAAAAATGGCATGATGTCGTCATCAAGAAAAAGATATTCCATGAAGGTGACTGGGCACTTCTGTACAATTCTAGGTTCCAGGATTTCTCGAGAAAACTCCAGACTAGATGGTTAGTTCCCTATGAGATAAAAGAGGTGCAGAATAATGGCACTCTTACATTAGCCACCATTGATGGGTTTGGCTACTCTTTTAAAGCAAATGGCCATCGAGTACGCCTCTACCACAAACCGCTTACAAGGGAATCCTTTTGCCAACAGATACGCGAAGATTCTACGATACAAATTTTTGCTGAAAAGGGAAACTCTTCGACAACACCAGTCGAGTGAATAATTTATCTTTGAAACCTGTACATATAACTGCTTTTCTGTTTTCTTTCTATTTTGATCGTATTTGCTTAGAATAGTAGAGATGATTGTTTATCAGTTTTTTTTCCTGTTTTCCTTTGTCGTTCCCTACAGGGAACAACACTTTTCATGTGCATTTTTCCTTGTTGTTCCCTATAAGGAACAGCTACTGTTCCCTATAGGGAACAACACTTTTCATGTGCATTTTTCTCTGATGTTCCCTACAGGGAACAGTTGTTGTTCCCTATAGGGAACAACACTTTTCATGTGCATTTTTCCTTACTATTCCCTACAGGGAACAGCTGTTGTTCCCTACAGGGAATAGTTGTTGTTCCCTATAGGGAAAAACACTTTTCGTGTGCATTTTTCTTTGATGTTCCCTACAAGGAACAGCTGTTGTTCCCTATAGGGAACAACAATTTTCGTGTGTATTTTTCTTTGTTGTTCCCTATAGGGAACTGTTGTTGTTCCCTATAGGGAACAACACTTTTTGCGTGTATTTTTTTTCTTTGTTGTTCCCTATAGGGAAGAGTCGTTTTTCCCTATAGGGAACAACACTTTTTGCGTGTATTTTTTCTTTGCAGTTCCCTACAGGGAATAGCTATTGTTCCCTTCAGGGAACAACACTTTTTACATGTATTTTTTTCTTTGATGTTCCCTACAGGGAACAACTGTTGTTCCCTATAGGGAACAACACTTTTTGCATGTATTTTTTCTTTGTCGTTCCCTACGGGGAATAGTTGTTGTTCCCTATAGGGAACAACACTTTTTGCGTGTATTTTTTCTTTGTTGTTCCCTACAACGAAAAACTATTGTTCCCTATAGGGAACAAAAATTTTCATGTGTGTTTTTCTTTGTTGTTCCCTACAGGGAACAACGGCTATTCCTTATAGGGAACATCACTTTTTGTGTGTGTTTTATTTTGCCATTCCCTTCAGGGAACAACACCTTGTGAGTATTTTTTAGAACACCCTTTATCCCCTTTGCATGATCATTCCTAGGCCATCCCGATTCACTCTTTATGATCCTCTTTATGGCATAAAAGTACAATACATATCTAAGGACAACAAGTATGGAATCTACTGAAGCAAGAAAACATCTTGAATAATATGATATTTAACAAGATTTCTTTGTCATGATCGAAAAATAAAGGACACAATTATCTATGTCACTTCATTGTCCTCATTTCCACTATAAATGAAACTGATTGATTATCTTTACCATGCTAGTTCTCCCCCATCTCGTATAACTCTCTATGTTTATTATCAATAAGACTATGGGTATATTTTTTCTATTGATATGTTCAAACTTCTTTCGCCATCCCTACTCTTAAGGAGTACTAAGCCACCCTCTATATATAAAATGGGGAGTGTTT